>BDMB01000057.1:606475-896534 GCA_016859785.1 Macrotyloma uniflorum
GTCCTATTTATATTCTTGTTATGACTTGTATTTTTTAGGGTTTTTCCATATGTTATTATCAGATATTCTATTTCTCCTTCCCTTGTTTCTTCTCTTTATGTTCTTATGTTATCAAAATTATCTGATCTTTTGAAAAAATACCGTAATTGGCAAGAGAATTTCTTTTAATTTATTTTATAACTTAATTTATCTTTCAATAATAGGGTATTCTAAAAAAATTGCGTTCAAATGAAGAAATTTATCACTAAAAAAAATTTCATCATTAAATCAAAAATAACTTTGGAAAAGTATTGGAAAATTCTCATTCGAAAAAAATTTTAACGGTCAAATAAAAATACTCTAGAGATTAGTCCTAAAAGTCATCACTCGAGTAAGAGTCTTAAATACATAAGAAACTTCAAAAATCTATAATTTTACATTTAATCTTTGTTCCAGTTTCCTTATCATTTAATCCAAAAAAAAAATACTCCTTTCACACTCATTACACTTATAAGATTTTTTAAGTGACAAATCACAGCGTTAACTGAGATGCATTTCTTTGAATTTCGTGAGTATGTTGCAGTATAAATTAGTCAATTTTTCCCTCTGCCTTAAAGTTATGGTCTCACAAAACTCTCACACTGATCTAATAAATTATTTAAGATTATTTCGAATTAAAATTTTGATCCAAAAAGGCTTATCCAGGAATCTTTGTTTTTTATGTTGTCATATGTTTGAAGTGCTAAATTTTTTAGCATTGCGTGACCGTTTTACTGTTATAGGATAATTAACATTTTACATAGATGCCTTTAACTAGGGATTTTTTAAGACTTTTTTTTTTTTGCAGAAGTGCGTGTTCTCCTTTTTCTCTATTCCTTGGAGAGTCCTTTAGAACAATGCTCTTACTTCACAATTGCTTTTGTTTAGTTTTTAGCATCTACAACAACTACATTCTCTTATCCCATGTGGATATAATTATATAAAAGTTGCACATCATTCATAAGTTTAATACAATTTATGCTAATTTGGTCAAAATCCCACAACTGAAATATTTTTCTAGCAATTAAGTAACAATACTTAAACTCTTGATATTTAAAGTTATTGTACAATACTTAATAAACATTTAATATTACTCACAAATGGTATATTTATTGTAAAATACCCTCATTTAATATTTACAAATTTAATTATCAGGTTATGTAACAATATAAAAAAATATAAGAAATTAAAACATCAAGAATTCAGGAATAAAAAATATTTAACATGTCAACTCAATCTTTCTAATGACTATTAATGAAATAACTAAATTGATTTTCAGTATCCAGATTTCTCGTACATTTGATTATTTTGTTAATTTTAGGTAGTAAATGATCTACATGTACAATTTCAATAAACAAATTGATGATTTACTCTGTTCAAATGTCTTAAACTTCTTGAAAAACTAATATTATGGAACAAATTATAACAACCTTGTCCTTAATTTATATAAAATGACTCCAAAAACTCTCGAATCATTCACTAACAACAGTTCATTATTGAATTAATGGTGAAGTGTATTTAGAGTTAATGTTTATACTAGAATTTTATTTTAAGTGTATGTTATTTAGATTAAAAATAACTATTTGTCATTCTAGAAGTGTAGAAATAATAACTAAATGAATTTGTAGCCAATTTCTTCCTAATATAATCACATTCATATTGTATTTATTCATCTTAAAAATGTAGTTTATTTTTTATTCTTTATATTTTTCATGTTATATGTTTTTTCGTTAATTATTAAATCCATAATTTTAAAACGTTCTCACAAAGCACAAATTTATATCCAGTCATAATTGATTTCTCACACTTTCCATATCACAAAATAATTCTAAATAATTTCTTAAATAGGTTTCACAATCTACCCAGAGTTTTAGAAATTGGTGGGACTCACTACTACCGATAAAGAATTTGCTAAGTAAGCAACCTAGGGTTGATCCCCAACAGCATCATGTATATATAAAGGTTTAATGTATCTTTTGGAGAAGTAATAGAAGAACAACTCTTCTTGTTCACTAATTATATTTGATTGTTAAAAAACCTTCACATACATAATTTTTACTTCCATTATGATAAAAACAATTTCTATTTATTATTTTAAAAGTTACTTATTTAAATTAACCTCTTAAAATTCATTTTAGATCCAAAGCAAACTTACCCGATTGCTCCTAGGCAAAACCACTTGATGTAGTTAATTTATTGTGCTACCAAGAAAGCTACAGAAAAATTGTGAGGAAGATTTAGAAATAAATTGCATCCAACGCAGTGATCACAAGGCTCCCGTCAGGATGCCATTAGCACCCTTCTTTAATAGTGTACACAATTTACATCATGAAATTGGTTAGAAGCAAGAAGAGGATATTTTTTTACCTTCAACAAGTAAAAATAGTTGAGCTGTGACAATTCTGCTACTTCAACGCAAACAAACCCGATTGCTCCTAAGCAAAACACGTTGCTAACGATCTATTTAAGTTCCAAAACTCTTTAATAACACAGCACAACTATAATCAAGCATCTTCTTTCACAAGTTTAGTTTCAACCAAAACTCAAATATAAGACAAATACGAAACTACTCAATACCACAAAAACTCCGTAAAATATTCGTTAAAGACGAGCTTTCCAAGCATACGCACAAAAATTTCAAATTAAAGAATACTTAACCTACTCTTTGATTAACAATAGTTGCATGCGTATGCTTAGAAGCAACACTTACACAGATATCTGTTGGCTTCCTCAATCAAGCAAATCGGCAACTGCCTTTTTCCTAAATCCATCAACTTGAATCAACTGGTTTGCCAAAGCTCTATGTGGTAATATGCTATCAGCTCTTAACCTGTCCCTAATCCCATAGGCTGGAACCTTTGCATTTATATAGGCGTTCATTAGAATTTGGTACATCCTTGCTCTAATTGGATAATCAGCTTGTTTTATTCTAAGGAAAATCTTTTCTGTGTTATGGATGTCACCCCTCTTAGCATACTGCTCCAAAATAGTTAGGTAGGTATTAAATAATGGCTTCATCGGGATCTGCTGGGAAGCCTTCTGAAGAACAGAGTCTGCCTTCTCCACTTCCCCAGCTAGGGCATAAAGTTTCACTATTGCATCCCAGGTCACTGGGCCTAATCGGCACCCACTATCTCCCATTCGCTTAATAAGATCCTTACCCTTGATTAGCATGTTATTATTTGCATAAACCTTAAGTAGTTCAGTGCCGGTTTTGGAAGAAAGCTTCCACTTCTTCATCATTGTCTCAAAAACTTTCTCTGCTTCATCAACTTTATTCAACTTTCCCCAAGCTTGAATTGCCACCACACACTCGGCATACCGAGGGTTTGTCTCACAGACATTCCAAATTCTTCCCACTTCATCCACCTTTCTAAGGTTTGCATAGAGGGGAAGCAAAATTTGGCATAGCCACCGATCCTGTTTTAAGTTTTCACCTTCCATCTCCTTCAATAAGGTTTCAGCTTTATCTTGAAGCCCAGCTGAGATGTAATGCTTAGCCAAAATAGCCTGTGTTTTGATGTCTGGTTCAATGCCTTCAGCTTTCATTCTATCAACAATTTGATCCATTCCATCAATATCTCTGGAATGGCCTTTTGTATCTATTAAGATTGAATAAGTAAGAGAAGAAGGTTTGATATTCTCATTTTCCATGAACAATAACACACCAGCTATTTTCTTCTTGTCATTCCTCTTATACAGAAGTAGCAACTGATTGCAAGCAAATACGGTAATAGGAAAATCCAAATGCTTCATTTTATTGAAAACTTCCTCTGCTTTATTCACATTGTTCTGACTGACACAGTTAGCCAATAAAGTCCGGTACATTATAACTCTTCTACAAGATTCTGGAATAGTTTCAATGTAAGCCTCTGCCTTTTGTAAGCCATAGACTTTGGCAATAAAATCAAGTCGACTTGCATAATCTCTTTCAACAAACTCAAACAGATTTTTTGACTCGAGCCACTCTGAGAGCTACATAACCAATCGTAAAAAAAAAAAAATTGAAATTTGAATTACCAAACATTCTCTTGTAAACTAGAAAATCAAAATAGTAAATATATCTAACTATGAATGTTTTAAATTGCAGTTACAGATACCTTCAAAACCATAATATTGCAGCTGCAATTGTATTTGTGGGGCACAATTTAAAACCATGTTAAGTTGCTAATTACCAATCATTTTAAAATAAACATATATAGAATGCATTTCTAGAAAAATAATCAATGAGACAATAATTATATCAAACGAATCAGCGAAAATATGACCCAAAGAATATGTTTGCATTCTCAACACAAGACAATCCCCCCATTACTATAACCATTTGCAATGAATAATATGCAAGACATGAATCTTCCTACCTCCCTTGCAGTCCTGAATTCTAAGAAAGAGTACAAATAATAAAATTGAGCAAACAGTTCAAGTAAAACTAGGAATAGTGCATGTTTTATCCGCATCAACAGGAAGGGTATCCCAATTCCATGACTAATTATGCGGGAGAAAAATAAAAAGGAACAGTAGATGAAAACAAAAAAGAGAACCAATAAGATTCTACATAAGAGAGACAGACACAAAATCAAGTTGAAAGGGTACTAGGTGACAAGCCAGTGGCCAAACAAGCTCAATATCCAAAAGTTAAGCTACAAGCTAAAGCTCACTATGCTTCAAGTTTGTTTTCCTATAGAAAAAAGCCAACAGTAATACAGCATAAATTGAGACGGTAAAATGACAGGATCAAGATGATTCTCTAGTATTGCCACAGGGTCTGTTGATCCCTCAGGTAAAGTCATGTGGCCAGCTGATATAACCTTCAGGGAAATTGTGAGGCCAAGCCAGGATGCTTCCGTGATCTCACAGTACACATTGCAAACCATAAGGTGACAAATTTGAGTAGAGGAGGTCATGGGTCAACAAGAGAGAGAAATCAATTCCAAACTGCTCTTGAACTGTAGGAAGAGGAGGCATGAAATGCAAAACTGATGTAACGATGACAGATTATGGGTGAGGATGTAGAGGAAAATTTGGAACAGGTGATGGCTTCTCAAAAAGTGGCTCCACATATCATGCAGTATGGGGAGATGCATTAGAAAAGCGTAACAAAGAATGTGCAAGTAAGGGTGTGTAGTGTCCATTCAACTCAAGATCATCAAGGCTTATACCACCTTGATGGGGTGAGTTAGATACAAGTGTCACCAGCAGGTGGTGGACGGTGGCAGTAGTCTAAGGCAAAGATTTGGTTGAAATGGCATCTCTATAGAGGAGTGTCAGCAGTGAAGGTGATAAGGGGAGGAGATGCCCAAAATGCCAGTACTCTTGTAACTGCTGCAAGGTGTGCACAACAGTCACAAAAATGTTTGAAACACACCAAGAAAATAAAACTAGGAGATCATAAATCAAAGGGAAACATAGGTGTTATGGCTCACTAGAGATAACATGAACGTGGATGGTGGCTGAAACAGACAGACAGTGACAGTATTTAATTGCATCAAACTAAGTTAGTCAGGCTTAGCTTGAGGATGTGTGCTGGATAGTGTTAGGACTTAAAGAGTATGATACAATAATTGAGTAAGTTAGATGATTCTGTTAAGAACTTAGGATACATATCAAATAATAATTGGGCCAGGCTCATGCATCATACTAGATGAAAATGTACTTAACCTTGATTATTACTATAAATATGAGTATAAGGATTAGTGTTTTCTATCAAAACATGAAAGTCACTGTACTTAAACAGTCAATCAAACAAGCATTGTATAAATTGAACAACAGCATTATTTTGCTCAGACTGAGAGTTTCAAGGAAATGATATTACCAAAAAGAACATTGATAAGGAAACATTGGAATCTGTTTGGTTTGGAAAAAAAGTTATCAATTTTAATTTTCTATTTCCACTTGTAGTTACATATAGGTCACTTTTTTTTTTTCTTGTTTTCAAATGCTTATAATGAAAACAAGTAAAAAATATTTTTTACTGTTATCAAAACAAATATTTGAAAACAAAAAATATGAAATTTTAATTATGATTGAAGGTGAAAACAAGAACCAATACATTAAAATGCGTAATGCAGAAGAAATTCAAACTTAACCCAATTACCTGCAAAGCTCTCCCATACATCTTTCGGATTCTCAGCATAACGATGGCTTGTGAGACCTCTTCTCTGGTTAGTTCATTTCCTTCTTTTAACCAATTATCCAGAGCCACATGAATGGACAAACCCGGCACATTCATGACCTCACTGAATAGTTTCGATTCAACCTTTCCACGAGGCGGTTTTCCTTTCTCCTTGACCGCGTCATCAACCACGTTGTGTGGCTCCTCAACATTCTCCTTGTCACCATCATCATCATCCGATTGGTTGGCATCAGAAGCTAACAGATTGTCACTTTCATATCCATCGCCAGGAGGTGTCTCCAGCTCGGAAAACCCATCCTCCAAATCATCCTCCAAATCATCCTCCAAATCATCCTCCCCTTTGGTGCTACTCGAAGAAAGTTCGCGTCTCCCCACAGTAAAATTCAGGGAGGCATTTTCCCCCGAATGGAAACGCGTATTCCGAAACAATAATCCACCATATGTTATTCCATGAGACTCAGAGATACGACTCTCTTCTTCCACACAACTAGTTCGCGCCAATTTGACACAAGAAGTTCTCACATTAAACCCTCGGGACCTATGCAAACAATGCACCAAAAACAATCACTTCCAACGCTTAGTGATATTGAAATAATAACTAATGAAATAACTATGCCACAAGGAAAATAATTTTAAAGACCTGCAAAATTTCAACTGCAAAAAGAGGGAAAAAAAACAAGGAGAAATGGGTTTGGGTTTGAAATGAAGCGATTATTGAAAGAGTAATGAATAGAGAGAAAAGGTTTGAGAAGGAGAAGGGTTACCTGAGAGGGATGGATGCTCGACGAAGAGTCCACATGGGTTGTTACGAAGGTGAAGAAACAGTGAAGCAGTGATGGAAGCGCTAAAACCCTAATCAAAACCCTTCCAATGCATTCGCGCCGCTTATGTGCATTCTATAACCGTATACAGAAATATGCCTAAGACATTTTTACATGTTACAAATAAAGTAACTGTAAAACCATTTTTCTTAAGAGAACGATTACAACTTTTAATTTATTTTTAATTATTATTAAATATTAATTTCCCTTTCATATCTCATTTGTTTTAATAATAATAATATATATATATATATATATATATATGATAATATTTAATAAAAATATTATAATTACATTAAATGAAAATTAATATATTAAAATTAATAAAGATGCTATAAAATAGATCTTACAAAATTTACTATAAAAATAAATTTTATTACTTATAAAATATTTTTTATGAATTTTTTTTGTGAAAAAAAAATTAATTACTCATTGAATATGGTTCACATATTTATTTTTAAGAAAATTTTTCTTAAATTTATTTATAAAATTTTTTTTATAAATTTGTTTATGAAAAAATTTTCTATAAATTTGTTTGTGGGAAATTTTCTATAGATTTATTTATAGAAAATTTTTCATGAATTTTTTGTGAAAAATTTTCTACTAGCCTTTTACCTATAAATTTGTGGTGGTAGAAAATTTGTGGGTAAAAAGCTAGTATAAAATTTTTCACAAAAAATTCATGAAAAATTTTCTATAAACAAAATTATGGGAAATTTCCAATAAACAAATCAATAAAAAAAATTTTTATAACCACGGATAAATTTATGAAAAATTTTCATAAAAAAAAAAAATCTGTTGAAAATATTCAATAGGTAATTAATTTTTTTTCCAAAAAAAAAATCCGTAGAGAATATTTTATAGATATAAATCTATAAGATGCACATTCCATGTAAACACTATATCCCTTTTTTTTTAATATTATTTCTGTTTAATAATTATAATATATGAGAAAAAAATATATAGATAACGTTTTTATTTATGTTATGTAAATAAAAAGAGCAATTTTTTTAAATGGTTAAATTTACTTCTTTCATTTCTATTTATAGTTATAAGATATGAATTCAAATGTGTGTTTTGGAAACTGAGATATTCCGATGGCAAAGCGAACTAACTAGAGGAGGGGACAAAGTCAGAAGAGATAAAACACAGTCACAAAGTTAGAAGAGACGAAACACAGGGCCAAAGTTAGAAGAGACGAAACACAGGGGCAAAGTAAGAAGAGACGAAACACAGGGACAAAGTAAGAAGAGACAAAATACAAGGACAAAGCGGGAGAGGGGAGAGACGAAATACAAGAGGGGAAATGAAATTGACATCAGCTTTTTCTCAATCGTAAAAGTAATTAAAAAGCAAGTGAAAGTTCACAGTGGTCATGGCACTCTGGAATAAATCCAACATCAGCTTTTTTTTTTTTTCAATCGTAAAAGTAATTAAAAAGCAATTGAAAGTTCACCATGACCATGACACTCTGCATATTAGCATTTTTAAGACATTTGAATTCTTTCCACTTGCATCAACACATCTAATTTAAAAAAAAACCAACCATTCAACAATACACAAAAGTTAGGGTAGGAAGTTTGTAAGTCGAATACTCCAATGGCAAACCAGACGAAACAGACGACGGTGTAGGGACACAGAGGGCAAAGTCAAAAAAGAGGAAACATAGAGGACAAAGCGCCGGGAGAGAGTAAATAAAGAGGGAGGAAACACAAAGGGCAAAACGGCGGGAGAGACTAAATAAAGAGGGAAATGAAATGGTGTAGGGAAGGAAACTTAGGGTTTTAATAACAAATCTTTTCCTATTTTTTAAATATAAATAATATTAATAAATAATAATATAAATAATAATAATATTAATATTAATATTATATTATTATTATTATTAATATTAAATAATTTATTGTAAAAAAATAAAAATTATAAATATAATAAGAATAAAAATATTTATATTATAATTATGTACGATTTTATTTTGTATGTAAAATCAGTAGATAATATTATAATTACCTATAGATTTATTCTGTATGTAAAATCAGTAAATAATATTATAATTACTTATCGATTTTTATCTGTATATAAAATTTTGTACATAATTAAATAATTTCTTGTAGTGTTTGTTTTGTAATTATATACTTGTACTCGTTATTTATAGAAATAATAAATTAATAAAAATGATTAATTTGAAAATAATTATAAAATTTCTTTATGTTGTACTTATTTATTAGTTTATTAAAATCTTCCGTAAAAGTAACATGAATAAATGTAACTTTATTACTTAATAAATAGTGTTGTGTGTAACTCGTATTTGTTTAATTTATGGAAATTAATTTTTTTAGAGAAATTGTAGAGAAGAAAAGTAAAATTATTGGTCATTATGTGAAAATCGTGACGCTTGTATTAGAAAATCTAGACAAAAGGGATAATTATAAACTTAGAACAAATATATTTACCATTTAGACGTATTAGTATTTTAAGGAAAAAATCCCATAGACGGAAGGAGCCGGCAGAGCAAGTGATATATGTTTTTTCTAGGATAAGATACTTTAAGATAAGTCTAAAAAATTTTATATTTTGTGATTGACTCTTTATACTCCTTGGTTTATTAATGTGTCTTTGACCTTTTGAAATATCATTGATTAAAAGGTCAACATTTTTTGGTTAATGGCGTGACATAATACTTAGAAGATACTCCGACGTTCAAATTAGTTGTCTGTTCATTGAATACTAAAAGAAATCCAATCAGATTCAGAATTTTTACCTCTCGTTTATTACTTCTATTTATACTACTCTTTATGAACTTTATTTGTTGGACCTTGTTTAAGGTTTATCTCTTCTTGAGATTTGCAGTAATTAATGTTGGTTGAAGTTTTGGAAATCTAATACCTTTTTTCATTGGCTAGGATGTTCTTGGTTTTCTACTGTTGATCGAGAACTCCTCAGATAGTTACCTTTCTCTAACTAGGATGTCTTCTGTTGTCTATTGTTAGTTGAGAACTCCTTGGCTAGCTACCAGTACACTGGCCCCCCAAGTCTCAAATGGTTGAATGCTATCCAATCATCGGTTCGCTTTGAGTCGGCAACGAAGACTATGTAGAGACTGAGTGACTTCAAACGATGTGGGACTTCTTAGAAAAAAAAATTTCAAGTTATCGAGTGGGAAATTTTTCCCACTTTTAAATTTTGAAGGCAGTTAGGGACAATTTACTTGCTAACATTAAAGCGTCGCTTTGGATTGCCAACCATCGTTATGGTGACCCTTGGATTTCCTCCTCGAGCCCGCATCGAGTCGTTGCAATGATTGTAGTTGTGTGGTAGTGCGCCTAGTGGAGGCTCGGTCATGATGACTTTTCCCTATAAATATGTGTCTTGACTCTTCTTCATCCTTCGTCCCACTTCATTTGTGAAAAATGTTCAAGTGAGCTTTGAAACTCCGGTATGTCATCTTCTTCGTCTCTTGCATCCTTTTCGGTTGCTGAGGTTTTGCCTAAGTCGTCTTTCGAGGAGAGTTTGATTCAAGTTATTGGGGAGGAGACTGTTCAATCTGGTGGGAGGTCAACGTCAAGTGTGGACCGAGATACTGCAACCAAGTCTGAGGGTGACTCGTCCTCTCTGGATCGAAAAGAAGTGGCCGAGTGGAAATGTCATGACTTACCTCCTCGCGATGGATATGATTTGGGTATCTCCAACCATGAAACTTTATTTTTCTCAGTTTTTCCAGTTAAGGGAAATTACTAATTTTGTTCAGACCCACGAGCTACTCCATTCGGAAATTGAAGATAGTATGTTTTATGCTCGCGGTGCACCTAACAAGACCACGTCTGTCATGGTTGTGAGGATTATGATAAATATTTTTTCTCTATATATGCCTGTATGTTTTCAAACGTTCGTGTGAGACTTCCATTTGATGAATTCACCATGCGGGTGGTAAAATTCCTCAACGTGGCGCCCACTCAGCTTCATCTGAATGGGTGAGCTTATCTTCAGTCATTCCGCGTACTTTGCAGTGCCTTGTATATCACCCCTACATGTCCAATATTCCTCCATCATTTCAGTACTCGTCAGTTGCCAAGTTGAGTTTCTTTAATCAGTCAGTCATTCCATGTTCTATTCAGTCCTTTTACCTCTTCGTATAAAGATTTCAAGACATAATTTTTTAAAGTTGTTATTAAGGAGAAAGGACACAAACTTTTCTTTGATGGGGATATACCTAAGTTTCCTTTTTATTTGATTGATGCTCCTCTGAGGTACAAATCCTAGCCGAGAGTTAAAATGTCGCCTTATGATGTGAAGATTTTGTCCATTCTTGACTGAATCCCTTGTCGGCTGCCGACCTGTAGATTCCTTAGCAACCTCATTTTTCCTCACCTTGTTACGAATATAGATGGTGAGTATTATTCTACCATCTTAATATTGTGATTATGGATGCTGACTTTGCTGAATTTGCTGTCTCTTTTCAGGTATCATGGCAGCCAAAATGAACATTTCTGAAATTATTTTTAAAGATATTCGTGTCGAGATCATGGTTGAAGTTGCTGCAGTTAATGCCATCACAACCCCTTTCCCCCTACTCGAGGTCCTCCGAACTCTGCTTGCCCTCTGGAGAGTGAAAAGAATAGCACAAGAGAAAGGATAGGGAGTCTCGTTGGCACCGTGATTCTCCCAAGAGATCTCGGCTTTACAATGGGGGGTCCAGACTCTTCTAACTTTTCTCATTTTTTGGATTCAAATCTAAAGACAAGTTGGAAGATTAGTGCCGACTTGTCTTCGGATAATTCTAACTTTTTTAATCATGCCAACAAAGAAGAACTTCTATCAATTTTTCTAGAGCTTCAAACAAGTGCGCTTCTTGTCGGTTGAAAAATGGTACAAGATTTGTGCAAATGTGGTGACTCCTCCAAAGTCGAACACTTGAAGGTTGAGTTGCTTGAGATCGGGGCGTCTTTTAAGGACACCCTTGACTCGAACAACCAGTTACATGCTCGGGTAAAGGAGTTAGAAAAACAAAATGCTAAAAGGCTTCAAACTTTCGGAAACTTAATGAAGATTCTATTGATAGGGAGAGCTGGCTGAAGGATGAAATTATGGGTCTTGAAGGCAATTTGAAGACATCTAATGAGGCCTTGAAGTCTACCCGTAAGGATCTCGCCACCATTCAAAAAGTGAATAAGAGATTGAAGTATATGAACCTTTCTGAGCATGAGGTGGGCTTTAAGAAGAGTATTCGTCATGCAATATACTTTCAAGGACAATGACATTCTCTTGAATTAGCCAACTATGATAGTGGTTTTGATATTTATGAGGAGCAACTCATGTCTATTAATGATATTCTCTTTTGTACTCACTCATTTATGTTAATACTACAAGTTACTTCAATCTTCTTCATTTTTTTCAAGTTAAATCTAACCTGACTATGACGTACTCAATTTGTATATTTAGATACTATTTTATTATGCTAATATGTGAATGAACTAATTTCACTCTGTTGTTATTAGTTAGAAAAGATTGTTTTCATTTAAGGCATCTTTAACTGGATAGTATTTGAGAACTCATGTCTTTGGTTGTTTTCAATTAAACGACATTTGATTAACGTTCGGTGAGGTGAAGTGGTTTTATTTGAATAATGTCTGAAAGAGTAACCTTATTTAATGTAAACATCCTCATCCAAATGATGTTCGAGAGGGGATAGGTATGATATCCTTGCCAACTCATCAGATTCTAACCATTCAGACCTTAGAAGGATACCTGCTGGTCGGTACTTGCTAGCCTTAGCTGACAAGTACTCGATGTGGTCACAGGCCCGATAACCATGAGCCTAAAACAAATCTTTGCAACAAACACAACATGATCTCCACAAATCTCGTTTAGAGGATAATGTGGTTTAGATCTACTAAAGTTAGTCAGTTATTGAGTCATACTATAAATATTCGTTTAACCCAAATAAATTAATTATCTAATCATTCTCTAATTTGTTCATTATCCTCTTATTGACTTATTCATTGGAATGTAATAACAAATATACCCACCATTCGATCGTATATAATCAAAGAGTTTAGAAGTCATTTAGAATATTAAGAACATCTTAAGATACTCTTCAATTTATAATTTATAAGTACAACAACTAAAAAAAGTAAAAAAAAAAAATGGTTTGTAAACCAAATACCTAGTCAAATATCTAGATTTTGACATAAAATTTTCAACATTGTAGCTGTACGTGAAAAGTGTAAACAAACACAATAAAGAGTTGGATTTTTATGTGATGTGAAGATAGATTTGTGGAATCCTCGTCAATGAAAAAATTAGTTTAAAAGATGGTTCATTTATTTTTATTATTGTTTTTTTTTCCTATTATGAATATGCTTAATTTTTTTATTTTATTTTAAGTTTATAAAAAATCGTGCTTTGAAATACAAATTAGAGAAAATAAAGTCGTAATGAGTTAAAAAAATTAAGGTAAAATTATATATATTTGAAATTATAAATTTGGTGTGTTTTTTCTACTAAAATTGTGACACATAGAAAGATTTTTCTTTTCTGATGAAACTTAAAAGTAAATCTTCGTGGCTGATGTGCTCCTTCAACTCCAATTATAGGATTGTAAGATTGAGTCAAGAAATAGGTGGATGATGATTATTGCTTCTTTGAGTCTCCGTTCTATTTCGATGTTCAAGAGCTCTTTTATTTTCTAGATGAAAGTAAAAGACTGTTATGTTACATGATGAAAAAAAAGATGTGAAAACTGAGAAATGTATATGGTCAACACAGATGAAGTTAGTTTTCATTTACGCAGCAACAGCACATGAAGAAACATTGGATTGGAAGTTACTGAGGAATGAATAAATAAAGCGTACAAAAGGTTGAGAAAACTCTCGCCAAATATATCCATTCACGAACCAGAAAACTATTCCCCCAGCCATTACATCGAGATATGATACAAATTATTCTACAAAGGGCATCTCATATTTCTTCTTTCATGTGCTAACTAGTTCCATCTATGCATAAAAGAGAAAAATAAACAACCCTTACACAAACACCCTCTAGCAATGCATCAACTTAATGAAGCTGCGGCAAACCCTCCCTCCTTCATCATTTTCTTAAACTCTTTGAAGTTAACCATTCCATCGCCATCCACGTCCACTTTCTCGATCATGTTCCTGCAATATTCTAAGGTTTTCCCCTGCTTTAGCCCTAAAGAACACAACACCGCACTCAATTCCTCTCCCGTGATGAACCCATCTCCATTTTGGTCGAACACGTTGAATGCTTCCCTCATATCCTCCTCCTCATCTTTCTCGTCCATTATCGTTTGGTACAACTCTCCGAACTCGTCTATGTCCACGTACCCATCTCCGTTTACGTCGATTTTCTCGATCATTTGGGTCAAGTCTTGCTCCGAGATCGTGATTCCTAGGTTTTTCAACGAGTCACTCAGCTCCTTCCGCGTGATTCGTCCATCCCCGTTTCGATCAAACATTTGAAAAACTCGCGCAAGCTCTGCTTGATCCATGGCTTGCAATAGACGAGGGATCGATCGATAAGGAGGAGAATATGTCAAAGCAAATATTGCGAGAAGAAAATGGAAATTGGGATCAGAGCTAGAATTGAAGACGCTGCATGTGCATGTGGGGGGAAAAAAAATAAGGACCTTTCGCCACAAGGTGGCTAAGCCTTATCAATATCAACGAACTCAAGCCAATCATGATGATACATTCTTAATTTCGTCAAATCCTTGCCTATTTTTGGTTTGTTGTTTCAAAGGATGTTCCCGAACGGTTTAGGTTCGGGAAACTGGTTGATAACCACGAAAAAAATAAATTGAGTACATTTATTTATTTATTTTCAAATAATTATATTGTGCTTCTTGCAGTTCATATCTATAATATTACTTTTTTGAAAATATAATTGATTTATTATATATCTTCATAACTTACAAGAAAGTCACTTCGAGGTTGTTTTGAAAATAATGTTAAGAATCTTACAAACTAGCTTGCTGGTTCCTAACTTTTTCCAAAACTAAAAAAAGTTCTAGAGTTAAAAATATGCTAGAGAATATATATACGTTTAGATGTTTAAGAAAAATAAAACTTTTTACTTTAAAAAATAAATGGTAAATTATGTTTTTAACTTTCCTAAAAATAGGTAATATTATTGAAATAGTTTTTATAAAAAATTGTATGTTAATTTGATCTTTATACAATTTTAATGTTATTTTAATTTAAATTTTTCATAAACGTCAACTGATTTAAATGATAAATGAAAAATATGACTTGACAAATAAATACTGTAATACATGAATTCTCATATAATTTTCAAATTAAAATTTTGTTTATCTTCATTTTTTTTTAAATTTGAATTAAGATAATATATTTAAATTTTATAAAGATTAAAAACATATTTTATTTAAAAATAAAATTACATCTTATATATTGTGATTGAGTCTAAAATTTTCAATGCCATTTTTATTTTTCTATATATAAATTAGAATAATTATATTAAATGAAAATATTTTTAATAATTGTTCTTTAAAATAATGTTTTTTAGGATTTTTTTTATCCATGTTAGTATTTTTTAACGCCATATCGCTTTTATTTATCGTTTTTAACTTCATTTTTAAATTAATTTTAACATTTTAAAAGAAATTATCAATAATTAAAATAAAGTTTATTATAGATCTAAATAAAATAATTTATATATTGAAATATATTTTTTTCATTATAAATCTAATTATAATACAATTTATGTGTTAAAAAGTGTTTAGTTATTAAAATTTTATTTATATAAAATGAATATTTATCTTTTACACTGCACAAACTAAAATACTAGTTATATTTACAGTTAGCATTACGTGTTGAGTTCTATTTCATTTTAAAGGAAATGATCATTCATGGATATCCAAACCTAATTTACTCTGAAAGAGAATGAGATGGAAGAGAGAGAAAAATATATAAATATAATATAATAGATGATATAATGGCAACAAAATAGAAACAAAGAAACAATGACAAGTGTCAACCAAATGCATGAACTCTATGGATCTCCATATACCATTACTACTTATTTTACTTACATGCCTGAGCCAACAATTGAATTACGACAAGGACAAGCAACTCAGTTAATTTGGTGGTTAAAGAGTTAATTCTTTAAATTAATCACGTTATAATGTATGTTTAAACTCTGTCTAAAACTGCATTCAAAGTTTGTGAGTTGAATTTTATCTATCATTGTACATAATATTTTGAGCATTGGCTTGGAAACTTCGTAGACAATGAATGATATTTGGCATACTGTGATGAGCTGTAAACAAGACACATGCAGTCCCTTTATCAAAACGTCATAAAGATGTCACACTCAGGAATAGCCGGCCCGGCATGTTCATTGTTCAGCAAGAAACATTTGACATAATGATCATCACTAAGCAACGAGGAAAATGTCTCTTTACTAACAGCAAATAATAATAATAATAGAGGAAAACAAAAGCAAAGGTTTCCCTAGTCAATATTTGATTTTATCTTCTCTATTCATTCCTAGGAAGCACACAAATACATACCCCAACTACTTCTGTATCCAATATTCAACCTTTTACCTTGGAAAAACTAACGTGCCATGGAAAACATTGAACATGGTGGCAATATTTCTCTCTTGAATTTGCCAGAACCCATAATGGATTGCATTCTAAAGCTCCTTTCACCAACGGAACTCGTTATTATGTCTGAAGTTTGTGCTTTTTTAAGGGATAGATGTCGAAGTGATCCTTTGTGGGAAGTCCACATAAAGCAGAAATGGGGTGGAGTCATTGGTGATGTTGCTTACAAGGAGTGGCAATGGCATATCACAACAGCTAAGGAGAAAGGAAACAACCAATTGCATCAACAGAACAATCAGAATGGATCATTGGGATCTTTCAGTGGTACTTGGCCTGTGTTACACCTCAGATCATATCTAGAAGATTGTAGCCATCTTAGTAGCTCATTGGGAAATTGCTTTATGATGGCTTTGTATTTCTCTCTAGAGAATGGCAAGTTCTGGTTTCCGGCTCAAGTCTACAGGGTAAACCCTTTCTAATTAGCTTATATAGTTTATATTTTTCAATTTTCACCATTATGAAATGATATTTTAGGTTTCTTCTTTTGCAGGGAGCATTGGTTAGTGATGCATTAGTCAGATATGATTCCAAAAACGATCACTTTCAAGCAAGGTAAAGTAGAAGGGAAGGGAGATGTTTAGTAAGGTTAACTTTTTTAACAAGAGATTATGGAATGAAAATATAAACTATGAAATATATTAATCGTTCGGAAGATATTATAAGATGATTTAGGTATGTTATTCATGAGGTTAATTGAAGTATGATATACATAAACACACCTTATGATATAAGGCACAAGTTTTTGCAGACAACAAAACGGTGGTTGGCACGTAATGGGGAACAACATCCAATGGGAACTCCTTAGAGCTCCCCCAGTTGATACCCCTTCATGTGTTCGTTACGTCTCTGATTGTTTGCAAGACTTAAAACCTGGGGATCATATTGAGATCCAACGGAAATCAAGAAGTGAAATTCCTTATGGTAGGTTTCTTAATATTGCCTCTTAATTCGTTGTCAAAATTTTAACTTGGGACTTTAACTTCCAACTTTAAGAAAAGCACCAAGTGCCTAAATGATTGGGTTGCATGCAGATTGGTGGTATGCTGTTATTGGTCACATGGAATCATGTAATGAAAACCAGAACTTCTGCCTCTGTCGTAACTCAGGTCAGAAATCATTTTGCATCATTAATGACTTGGCTTGCATCATGTTATCATGCTTGATTCGATTATTCTAAGTCCGACGATTATTCATTCCATTTAACTATGAAAGTAAGACTTGTAGGCATATTACTCTATTTATAGATGCTGAATAAAGTCTTTAATTAGATGAATGCCTTGAGTGGATTTTATTTGATCCTTGCATGCAGATACATTAATCGTGGAGTTCAAGCAATATTCTCAAGGATCAAGCATGAGACGAGTAAAGCTACTAAGAAATGGGGAAGAAGCAACTGGATGCTATGGAGGAATTAGAAAGCTTCAGAATGAGGAGGAGATCCAAAGATGGGAGAAGCTCTTGCCACCGTATCAAACTCCTGTATACATAGCTTGACCACACTATAACTTTGCACACTCTGGTTTAATGACTTTTTCTTCTCCATTTTAGGTGGAAGAATATTTACATTACTGGGTTTATGCAGATGCCGGCGCGTATTATATTGCGGAGAGGACTAGCACCAAGAGTTCGATTCCCCTAATTACATTTCAGGTTCATCTTCAGGTAAATCAAAATTTATTTATTTACAATAGTTATTTTTGCAAGAGTTTCAATGTAAAAACTTATAAAATAGATTAAATTAATTTTTATATAAATTTAAAATAAATAAAATTTAAAATTATAAAAAAATATTTCGTAAATTTAATTTATGTGTAAATTAATTTTATGTAATTTTATTTTTTTTCTCCTTAAATTTTTCGAAAGAAACTTCTCCAGACATACAGTAAAACCAAAACTTTATATTAACTACTCAAATAATCAAATTATCTTGTTTTGTTAATTACTAAAACCTGGTGAATAAGGATCCGTTTGTTATAATTTTTGTTTTTCTATATAAAAAAAAACTTTTTCTTTAAAAAATAACTTATTTTTAGTTTTTATAATTTTTTAATTGTTTAAACTAATCATAAGTTGAGAAAAAAAATATAAAATCTTAGTATAATCAGAAGTTATTTTGAATAATTTCTCATAAAATCAGTTGCTACTTTTTAAAAATTTGATTTTTATTAATGTAAATAAAAATAAATTAGTTTATGCTTTTAAAACATTTTTTTTTTCATAAAATGATATTTTAAAAAATAATCATTGTTTTTTTATTTTTCATGTGTTGAAAATTTCAAATTAATAAAAAATTGAAAAAAATATAAAATCTAATTAAAATTAGACATTTATTTGGATATTTTCTCATAAAGTTAATGGAGCTTCCTTATTATTGTAAACAAGCATATATTAATTTTTACTTTTTTTTAATTTATAAAAAAAATCACTAATATATTTATTTTACCAGGACGATATTTTGATTGTTCTTTTTTCTTTGTTGACGATGATCACTATCACAGGATTATTAGGTTTTAGTTGAGAGAGCATATGCACTCGTCATATCCAACTTTATACAGCTAGAAAAGTTTCAATCTTTTATTACAATTATTGGATCATAACGTAAAGAAAGTGCTAACACCCTAGAATAACAATATTATCCTTATATGAGGAATATTTTCACAAAAAATTCGTTATAGAATTTTCTTATTGATTCATGTCAGTTGTTTTAGCAGTGGAATTTTCAATTATGGTATTAACTTATAATTTTGACCTAAAATATTATGTACTTATATCTATGTCTATACTAATTATTTTTTCTTGCTATAATTGATATACAATTGAGACAAACTATATATATGTTTCAGGGGCTCTTTCTTTCAACTTTCCTGATATGTCTTCGTAGCTGCTCAAACCAAAATCTGTCACTAAACTTTTCACAAGAACGTATTTTTAATTCTCCATAATAAGGAGTGGCAATAAAATGCTGCCATTGTTGACATAGTTGTGTAAGAGGTGGTTCATGGTAAAAGGTGTTATGGAGAAATGTAATAAAATACAAAATACAAATTTGTGGATAAAAATCTCATGAATTGGCTCATCACTTTCCTCTTTCATAAGCTCTGTGAGACTATCTATTTTTCTCTTTGTAAGGAGGTGTTAGTTTATTTTGTGAGAGGTTTTAACAATTTGTTCATGTACACAGTAGAAGAATACTTGTCGATGATTTATGTTTTATATTTAGTTAAAGATTTTGTATTTGAAAGTGTTATTTTTTTTATATATTTTATTGTTGTCTTTTTTATTCAACTTTGCATTATATTATATCTCTATCTACCCAGATTTTAGTTTAATTTCTTCTATATTCTCCCATCCATCTATGTTTACTATTTTATTATTAAATGCTAGTTTAGAAAACTATTTCAATTTAACTATTTTAAAAACAAAATCACTACCAAATTATCAACATCAAAATTATAAGTACCAATTCATATAATCAAATACATGTACATGGTTAAACTACGATGATTATGTATTAATTATCTATTAAATATTTTTAACGATTTTATTTTTATGAAAAATTTTTTATAAAAAATTTTTCATAAATTTATTTATAAAAAAATCTCTTAAAAAAATTCGCATATATTTATTTTTAGGAAATTTTTAATAAATTTTTTATAAAAAATAATTTTTTATTTATAAATTTACGATAATAAAAAATTTGTGATAAATTTAAGAGAAAATTTATATTTTTTCATTAAGTATTATTTAAAAATTTATTTAATAAAAAATATGATTTTTTTATAATAATTTATTTTGTTCACGCTAAATTTTTTTTAACGATATTAATATTTTTTTCATATAATAAATAATTCATACTAATATGTTGAAACAAATTAAAATTTCATTATTGTACTATCGGAGAAATAACGTACTTGCCTAATTACAAAAATTGAATTTCATTTTGTAAAAATAATTATGACAGATTTTTGAATTAATTCTAAATTTAAAACTAGCAGAGAAATTACATTTTCTATAATAGATATTAATTCTGTGATCCATTATCCTACCAATATTTTTGAGAGGTATGTTTATTATTCCAACTATTACTATTTCGTTGGTATGATCTCATAATTGGCTTAGGATAGTTGTAAACACGAATAACACGAATGGTATTTGGCATTTGTGTGTTAAGCTGTAAAGCAAGACACAATGAATCTCTCTATCCAAACGACAACGTTGATAACTAGGTTGAGATCAATCTTGCAGTCCACATTTTGTCCCTATATATAAACAAAGAGTAGCCGGCCACATCATCACGTAAGCAACTATGCAAATCATATTACTAAGTAAGATCACAACATTCAATGCTTCGAAATCAAGCAAATTAAAAGTTTGCAATTTCTTTTCAAGAACTTTGATCTCATCCTCTTTGTTCATTCATGTATACGCCTCAAGGAAGCACACGAGAGTGCCCTAGCTAGCTACTTCTCCATGTAAATTCTCTTCACCCTTTTGACCATACCATGGACGACATTGAACCCGGAGGCAGTATTTCTCTCTTGAATTTGCCAGAACCCATTTTGGAATGCATTCTAAAGCTCCTTTCACCAAAGGAACTCGTTGGAATGTCTCAAGTGTGTATTTGTTTAAGAGATAGATGTCGAAGTGACCCTATGTGGGAACTCCACATAAAGCAGAAATGGGGTGGAGTCATTGGTGATGTTGCTTACAAAGAGTGGAAATTGCATATCGCAACAGCTAAGGAGAAAGGAAACAACCAATTGCATCAACAGAAGAATCAGAAAGGATCATTGGGATCTTTCAATGGTACTTGGCCTAGGTTATACCTCAGGTCATATCTAGAAGATTGTAGCCATCTTAATAGCTCATTGTCAAATAGCTTTATGATGGCCTTGTATTTCTCTCTAGAGAATGGCAAGTTCTGGTTTCCAGTTCAAGTCTACAGGGTAAACCCTTTCTAGTTAGCTTGATGGTTATACTTTTCTTTAAGAAATTTTTATCATGAGATCACTTTATTTTTCTTTTCTCAGGGAGTATCTGTTCGTGACGCCTTAGTTAGATATGATTCCAAAACTGATAACTTTCAGGCAAGGTAAACAGAGATCAGAAAGTATGGTCAGTTTTTTAATCCAAGATTAAGAAATGAAATTATATATACAAGTAAAATTAGCAACATTAAACATCTTAATCAATTAAAAAGTAATGGATGATTGTAGAAGACAAAGTGGACGTTGGCACATAATGGGGAGCAGCATCCAATGGGATAACCTGAGAGCTCCACCAGTTGATACGCCTCCATGTGTTGGATACGTCTCTGATTGTTTGCAAGACTTGAAACCAGGGGATCATATTGAGATCCAACGAAGATCTAGAACTGAAAATCCATATGGTAGGTTTCTTCTCATTTTGCTTTCTTAGTTGTCAAATAAGTTGGCATGTAGCACATATTTTTTTCACTAAAATGGTAAATAAAATCTGAATTAAATAGGTAAATTTTTTAAAAATTATATAAACCAATAAATTATATTTTGAAACAGGTTTTCTATTTTTTAGGAAGAAAATATGATTTTTATTTTCTTTTATAAAATTATGTTTATAAACTCGTGTTTTAAACCTTGTTATTATCAATCTTATTCGATAGGGTAAAAAATTCATTTAATTTATATATTATAACTAGTTTTTATTTTTAATAATACAATACAAAAATAAGTTTAATTATTTATGAAATATTTTTTATGAATTTTTTTTTTTTAAAAAAATTAATTATCCATTGAATATTTTTACAGATTTATTTCTATGAAAATTTTTCGTGGGAAATTTTTTATAAATTTGTTTATAAAAAAAAAATTTTATAAATTTATTTGTGAGAAATTTTTCATGGTTTTGTTTGTGAAAAATTTTCCACAAAAATTTTCCATGGATTTTTTGTGGAAAATTTCCTACTAACTTTTTACCCACAAATTTTCCACCACTACAAGTTTGTAGGTAAAAGGCTAGTAGGAAATTTTTTACAAAAAATTCATGAAAAATTTCTCACAAACAAATTCATGGGAAATTTTTTCATAAACAAATTTATGAAAAATTTTCATAAAAATAAATCTGAAAAATATTCAATGAGTAATTAATTTTTTTCAAAAAAAAATTCATAAAAAATATTTTATGGGTAATTAAATTTATTTTTATAGTGATATATAATTATAAATTTTATTAAAGCAAATTTCTACATTAGATATGAGTTTATCTCATTTTTTTATAAAAAAGAAAATAAAAATTTGAAACATAAAGTTACATGAAAATTAAATTCATATATTTAGTAAAAAAAATTATCATAAAATTGTATTTTGAGCATGATGTATCTATTTATATAATTTTTTAAAAATCTACTCATATATAGAGAGAATATGTATTTATTAAGAGTAGGAGAAAATGATACATGTTATTTGAATGTTTAACTTATATCTTAAAATAATTAATTTCTTTACAATAGATTATAAATTTTAAAATAAAATGGACCAAACGTTAGCCCAAATGTGACTCGATCAATTGCAATTACTTTTATCCTTCATATATTCTTCTACTCTTGCTATTTAATTTCATTTTACTTCTATTCTTTCCATCAAGTTTTCTTATACAAACTTTGTCAATTACCAGAAAGTTAATACATGATCAATGGATTGCAGATTGGTGCTATGCTGTTATTGGTCACATGGAATCCTGTAATGAAAATAAGAACTTCTGCCGCTGTCGCCACTCTGGTAAAAAATCTTTTATGCATCATTTACCTTGCATGTCTCACATTATCATGTTAAGATGGATGCTTAATTTAATTAGAGTTTAGTAGATACATATTTACTACAGAAAAAAATATTATTCTTTCACATCAGAAATTATTATTAGTAAATTTTAATGAAATTATAATAAAAATCAACAAAAATATAGTTTTGTATAAATAGTGTACAATTGTTTTACATAGTTTATTTTCTTATTTATTAAAGTATTCCAAATCCAATCATATAATAGTAAGAATTGAAGAGGAGTTAGAAAAGGACACACAAATATAATCTTAAATTTTTGGATAAAAATTAAAATCGTATTATTTTATATAATTATGGTTTATTAGTAAAAATTTCTTAATATTAATCTCATTCCTAAATTCTTAATAGTGGTATTTATTCGGAAACTTGTAATACTTATACTGGAGAGTGAGTACGTGTCAATATGAAAGGAATTTATACTTAAAGTTAGAATTTAAAATAAATTGAAATCTCACATTGAATAAAAATGAAAAAATTGAATAACATATAAATGAAAAATACGTACTTGATAATTAAGGATAAGATTTTGGATAGAAAAGATTTCAGGTAAACTCTATTATGTATTATCTCTGACCTTAGCATGTTGTAACCTGGAAATTTAACCCCATTATGCATGTTAATTGGAGTTAAGGATATAAAATCATTTCTATTTAAATTTTTAAGATAAGAATTGCTTGCTTTGTGTGTACTTAATTTGCTTTACTGACAGATACATTGATCTTGGAGTTCAAGCAATACTCTGATGGATCAAGTATGAGACGAGTAAAGCTACAGAGAAATGGGGAACAATATGAAGAACCAACTGGATGCTATGGATGAATTAGAAAGATTCAGAATGAGGAGGAGATCCAAAGATGGGTGAAGCTTTTCCCACTGCATCAAACTCCTGTATATAATATAACTTTCCAAGCAGGCTTTAATAACATCTTCGGCTAATTCTACCTTTTCTTCAAACTCATTCTTTTCTTAACAACTTTATTTCTAATGTCTCCACTATTTTCTTTAATGCTATAAATTTGACTCTTCTGTCTCATCTATGTTAAATTTCAGACAAGTTTTACACTTTGGATAGTTTGAATTGTGACTAAACATACGTGTTTAAAATAACATTATATCATAATAAGAATAATTTATTATAAATTAAAAATGTAATTTCTATATTTAAAATTTTTATTATTTTAAATTTTAATTAAATATAATTTATGCATACAAAAAGAATAATATTTATTATAAATTTTAGTTACATAAAAATAAATATTTTATTCTATACCATGTACAGGTAAAAAATACAATAGTTAAAATATAAATAGGTTTTAACATGAATGCGAAAAAGTTAAGAAATTGAAACTTAGCATGACAATTATTTACAAAACTCACTTTATACAGATTCGTTGGAGAGACTTCATACTATCACGAAGCTTGGGAATTCGATTCCACTAACTATGTTTGAAGTTGTGATTCAGGTGAATCAAATTTTACCATTTTTTTACCTAAATAAATAAATGATGTCCATGTCTACGCTAATTTTTTCTTGCCTCTTTATATATTATTGATTGTGAGAAAATATGTACTTTTCAGATGCTTCTTAAACAGAAATATGCTGTGCTAAGCTTTTGGATCCACAATAATAAATCTTCACTGCTTAATTATAAGAACTAGCCCTAAAATGGTGTGTAAAGTCATTATTGAGATTTGTGAAGGAAGAGATCATGTATGAAGAGACTCATGGCAGCGATTGTGGTTCATGGTAAAAGGCACTGTGGTTTTTGGATAAACATTGGATGATGATAAGTTCTTGTTTTCCTCAGTTAAACAAAGGAATATGCACCAGTAATTTGTTACATGCTCAAAGATATGTTACAGAAGAATTGTGTCAATATTGTGTTACAATTAAATGCGAATTCACACAGGTTGGGATGAAATAATTACAAAAAGACACAAGTAATGTCAAACTCATGTATCAGAGCATGAGAAGGAGAAAATTTTGGAGCCGGCAATGGTTGGAAAACACAGCAAAAGCATAGAAGTTACCATAATGATAATAATTAAACAAAACCCTAACAATTTCTAGACTCCATAAAACACTAATTCATATAAGCTTTTTGAAAGTCATGCAACTCTTTCTGAATAAAAAAAATATTCCTGAATAATGTAGCATTAAGCATATATTATATAGTCTAATCTTACTCTTTCGTATGTTTATAGTTTTCTCCCTCTTTATGTCCCTTATATATACATATGAAACTAAACGAATATTTAGTCTAGTTAAAATTATATGCAATATTAAAAAAATATTTTACAATAAAATAATATTTTATTGATAAAAAATATATGAAAAAATCATGATGAACAAAGTAACAATGAAAGCATTAACAAATAGCAAATAATACCAACATCACAACTGACAAATAAGCTATCTAGTTATTAAGATAATCTTGTTTACTCTAAGAAAAGGTTAATTATTTAACTCTCCTTGTTCTTAAGTAAACGTCTTATGCTATAGATCAACAACCAAGTGACAATAACAGAATGGTGATGAATAAAACAATGAAAATGAGACAGAAACCCTCGACAACATGTAACGGTGCATTCAAGGTGTATCTATATTCAAGTCCAAGTCTTCTACACTTCAAAATTAACTTGCTATCTCCTAAATTTAAATATAATCAAAGACAAACATTACTATAATTATTCATATTTCTTATAATTATTTTTGTAAATTTTTATAAAAATTTATATAAAAAAAATTCTACAATTTTTTTATGTAAATTTTATAAGATTTACATAAAAAATTCATAAATATAAAAAATTATAGTAATCACAATGAGAATAATTTGTTTTCATAAACTATCTTAAAGATGTATTACATTAAAAAAAAAAATTATTATCCATAGAATATTTCCCGTAGAATTTTTTTTGTGAAAAATAAATAAATTACTCATTAAATATTTTCTACAAATTTATTTTTATGAAAAATTTTCATAAATTTATTTGTGGGAAATTTTTTATAAATTTATTTATGAAAAAGTTTCCCATGGATTTATTTGTGGGAAATATAGAAAATTTTCCATAAATTTTTTGTGAAAAATTTTTTACTAGTTTTTTACCTACAAATTTCCCATCACCACAAATTTGTAGGTAAAAAGTTAGTAAGAAATTTCCCACAAAAAATCCATGGAAAATTTCCTACAAACAAATCCATAGAAAATTTCCCACAAACAAATTCATAAATTTTTTTTTCATAAATAAATCTATAAAAAATTTCTCGCAGATAAATTTATAAAAAAATTCCATAAAAAATATTTTATGGATAATAAATTTATTTTTGTAGTTACTTCATATACATATATGCTAAGATATATCTTATTTTACATATATCCTTTTAAATTTTGATAAACTTGACTTAAGATAAAAAATATTAAAAATATTAAATATATTTTTAATCTCTGTATTTTAAAAAAAAATCTTTAATTCTTATAATTTTAAATTATTTAATTCAATCTTTTAACTTTTTAAAAAAAATATGATTTTAATATTTTTTATACTTAAATTTAATGTTTAATAATAAATCTTTACTAGAGTTAATAAAAAAAAATTAAATGTTATTTCAATTTTTATTTATATCTGAATATACTATTTAATAATATTTATTTATTTTTATAAAATTAAATTTATATATTTTTAAAGATAGAATACTAAATTTATCAATCCAAAAATAAAATAATAAAAATAATTTTAAAAAAAATAAAAATAAAAATACTTCACTCGTACTAAAAATATATGTTATTTTAAAATGATTTGTTCTAGTTGAGAAATAATTTTATTATTTAAATTTAAGTATGTGGTCAGAAATTCAATCTTTTATATATATATATATATATATATATATATAAAATATAGAGAGAGAGAGAGAGAGAAAAAAAAACATTTCTGAAAACAAAATCTAACTTCTAAAATATATAAGTATATCAAGAAATTAATCCTTGACAATACTTCTGATTTATTAAAAAAATTATATACATATGCTATTTTATAATATATTTTAATTTTAGACATTTTACAAACTTTTTTTTTTAAATATTTTTAATTGATTTGATATTTATAGCAATTTTATCTCCACTAAACTGTTTTAAATTTATTTTAATAAAGCTTCCAACAAGGACTAGATTAATGTATTAATTATATTAACGTAGACAAGGGCATAATTTGACTTGCCAATTTAATAAGCTATGTGACGTAGAGGATACAGTTTCATATGTATGGTTATGGCAAGAAAATATTATTCCTTAATCAGCCAACTTTCAATTATTTCCTTTCTCCCATTTTTGGGTTTGTATTGTTGAAGCTGCAAAATCACTTCAAACCACATCTTGGTATCTCTAGGTTTCAACACATCATAATGTCATCTGAGAAGAACTGTGTAGCAAAACTGGAGCAGCAAAAAGATTGCAAAGGTTATTCTCTCTTAGATTTGCCTGAGTGGACCTTGGATTGCATTCTCGAGTGTCTTTCACCACAGGATTTGTTTAGAGTGGCACAAGTGTGTACCAAATTGAGGGACAAAACCAGAAGTGATGCTTTGTGGGAGAAGCTAATCAAGCAGAAATGGGGTAGGCTTCTTGGTGATGTTGCTCATCAAGAGTGGTTGTGGCTCACAACAAAAATAAACACACAAAGCCTCTTCTTATTACTGCAGAATCAGAATGGATTGTGTGGTTCTTTCAGTGGTGTTTGGCCTTTACTAAGCTTTCATTCTTACTTGGAAAATTTCATTGACTTGATTACTTTGTTTAAAAGTTGTTCCAAAATGGCTTTGTATATATGTTTAGAGAGTGGCCGCTTCTGGTTTCCTGTTCAAGTGTTCAAGGTTACAATCATTGATGATTATCAATTGCTTCTGTCCAAATACATTTCTAATTTTTATCCATTGCTCAACGTTGATTCTATTATTATATGTAACTTGGTTGTAGAATGGAAATCAAAACCTATTCTGCTGTGATGCCATTGTCAGCTATGACTCTAGAACAGACACCTTCCAAGCAAGGTATATAGTTCAATTCAATCCTTCACAACAAAAATGAATTACCCCACTATTCTCAATTCCGGCTTAATTTGGAGGACAAAATCAATAATCACACGATTCTCAGCACACAAGCTAATTGCGTATAAAGAAAAAAAAGGCTAAACACATTCAATGATAGCCTAGAATTTTTCATATTTTTATCTGTTTATGGGCTATTATGCTTTATATTACAGGTCTCCAACAGGTGGGTGGCAAATGATTGAGGGAAATGTTCCATGGGATAGGTTGAGAATATCACCTGTTGAAACTTCTGCAAGGGTTTTTTATACATCTAACTGTATGAATGATTTGAAACCAGGAGATCAAATTGAGATTCAAATGAGAAGGCGCATAGATTCCCATTATAGTAAGTAATTAATTAATTGACTCTCAACCTATCTTCATTAAAATTTAAGAGTATATATGAACTAAGAAAAACAAGATTAAGAGTATGGGGTTCTTTTTTAACATAATATAGATTTTCATTTAAAATATATTTGGATAAGTTTTTCATAAAGATTTTTAGAAGAAAAAAAATAAAATTGATTTCTTTATAAGTTAAAATTAATTTAATCATACATTAATATATAGAAATTCTATCAGAAACTAATTTTAATTTATATAAAAATGAATTTTATTTTTTACAAAAAAAAAATTATGAAAAAGAAAAACTCATCCAAACATATCCTTCTTACACCTTTATGTCAGATAGTATTCAATTGATTTCCTTACTTCTAATTTTAAATGAACTATAGATTGGTGGTATGCTGTAATTGGTCATCTGGAAACATGTGACAAAGATGTGAATCAGTGCCATTGCAAATATAATGGTAAGTTTTAGAAGTGCAAAAATGCATAATATATACAAATGATGATACATATTATATTTTTTCACCAAATTATTTGTAGGTAAAGGTAATCTGAGGAAACTACAAGTCTTGTCAAATATTACTTGCATCAAATCATCTATAGGTGGAAATATTTAGGATTTACCAGCAATAAATATTTACAGATAAAAGATTTTCAAGATTTTACCTATATTAAGAAGTTGTATATGTATAATTCCTGACATTGTTTATCTGCTATGAATAATATATGCAGGGAGAAGTCTTTTTAAATTTTAAATATCTATTACAATACTACAAAATTTCACTAGCAACAAAAATTTGTAGGTATACAGTGTTTAGGTAAAAATGTCTATAGGTATAAGTTATTTTTGTTATATAGTAAGTTTTCTTTTAAGTTTTCATAGATGTTTATCTTTGTTGCAGACATGTTGGCAGTGGAGTTCAAGCAATATCAGCCCCAGAGTAGATGGAGAAGATCAGTGTTGAACAGAAACTTGCATGAGGAACAGGGTTCTATGCCTCGCTGGTTTGGTGGAATCAGAAAACTTTATAAGGAGGAGGAGATTGAAAGGGGGAACAACATCTTTGCATCTAGATAACTAGATATGCTCCTCCGTTCATATGTATGGATCAATTTACTTTAAAATTGTATTTGTCACATCTTAAACTCTTCTTGGTTTTCTTAATTCCCTTAAAGAAGCCATGAAGATGAATTTGAAGGAATTTGCATGTGATTTGAGACCTACATTAGATGACAATAGTAGCTTCGATATTATTGCAATTTGCTTTAATGCTTAAAAAAATGTAATGCTACCTAAATAAGAGAGGGAAGGAAAGAGAGAAAAGTAATAAATGATATTATAAGAAAGAAAATGAAAAAGAAAGAGATTACCATGAATGTCTATATAAAAAAAAAAAAAACTAAAGGGTGTAAATATATTTTATTAAAAAAATTTAATGTTTATTTTAAAATTAGAATATGAATTGGAATTTTATTTTATAAATGTTATACTATCATTAACTTTATGTTAAAACTGATTTTTATTATCCAAAGTTGAATTATAATTTTATATTATCATAATTATTTATAATAAAATTTGAACATTTTTTATATTGTATACATTATATGGATCTTGATTTATATAAACGAGACATTGAATAATTTTAAAAATATAAGATTTTATATACATAATTTATGAAATAGAATTTTAATTTAACAGTAATTTTTTTAAACAATATTGAAGCAAAGTAACGTTTTTATATAAATAAAATTAATTTAATTTCATCCCTCCCTTTATTTATTTATTTATTTATTTATATATATATATATACATATATACACATGTAGGAGAAAAGATTTATTTATTTTATAAATAAATATAAAAAAATTATTATTCTTTCTTTCATTATTAATAGTTTAACATACTAATTTATCATAATTATTAAATTAAAAAATAATAAAAATAAAAAGTATTCACTTAAATTAAATATATATATATATATATATATATATATAATAAATACGTGTTTGTTGTTGTAGATAACTGGGACCTCTACTTTATCTACCTAATTAAACCTAATTAAGAAGATAATTTTTTTACTTTAATATTTTGTTTAGATTAAAGAAATGATTTTAAAAATGGAAAAACAATGAAAGAAAAAAAATATTAAAAAACAAGATTATTTAAATTAAAAAATATATCATAAAAATGAATAAGAATTAAATAATTTCATTTATTATTTTTAATTATTTATTATAATAATAATAATAATAAATTAATTAATTAAAAAATATTAAAAGATATAATATATAATAGATTACATAATCCATGTCAAACTATTTCTTTGTCTTTTATTGATATATATAAGTGTGAAAAAAGAAAATGAGATATTCTACTTCAGTTTTTATTTTTTTTATTTTCATATTTTCGTAACTTTTACGCAAATTAGAGCTTCATAACTTTCAATAGTTGGAAGCAAACAGAGCCTAAGCAAAAGTCCAAAATATTAATTGTTTTATGCTAAAGATCAACAACCACGACACGTTAATAGGAATGATGGACGAATAAAAAATTTACAAAGGACATAGAAATCTCCGAAAACATGTCACGGTGCATTCAAGGTGTCTCTGGATTCATGACCAAGTCTTTACACTTAAAATTTTAACTTTCTGTCTCTTAAATTTAATAATATTTTACCCTTCGTAATTTCAGTAAAATCCACTGGTTCAGACATGTATACGTCCTAAATTATATGCTAGTTTTAATAAATTTTAATTTTTTATATTTACTTTTTGTCATTTTGAAAAATATATTACTTGTTTTAATTGATTTGATATTTAACAAAGCTTCCTTATCAATGACCAAATTAAGGTGTTAATAATGTAGACAAATGCAGACTTGCCAATTTAATAAGCTATGTTTAGTATCCAGTTTCATATTGATGAGCGAACTTTTAATTGTTGCTTTCTTTCTCCCAATTTTGGATTTGTATGGTGGTAGCTGCAAAATCATTTCAAACTATCTTTGTATCTTTTAAGTTTTCAGCAAATCATAATGTCATCTGAGAAGAATTGTGTAGCAAAACTGGAGAAGCAACAAGATTGCAAGGTTTATTCTCTCTTAGATTTACCTGAGTGGACCCTGGATTGCATTCTTGAGTCCCTTTCACCACTGGATTTGTTTAGAGTGGCACAAGTGTGTACCAGTTTGAGGGACAAAACCAGAAGTGATGCTTTGTGGGAGAAACTAATCAAGCAGAAATGGGGTAGGCTTCTTGGTGATGTTGCTTACCAAGAGTGGCAGTGGCACGCAACAAAGATAGCAAACACACAAAGCATCTTGTTACTTCAACAGAATCAAAGTGGATCATGTGGCTCTTTTAGTGGTGTTTGGCCTTTCCTAAACTTTCATTCTTATTTGGAAAATTTCATTGACTTGATGAGTTTGTTTAAAAATTGTTCAAAAATGGCTTTGTATATCTGTCTTGAGAGTGGTCGCTTCTGGTTTCCTGTTCAAGTGTATAAGGTAACACTAATTAATCACTAATTGCTACTATCCCTATATATGTTAAAATGTATAGAGTACGACTAATTAATGGTTATACCATGCATAACTTTGGTTGTAGACTGCAAATCTATTCTGTTATGATGCCATAGTGAGCTATGATTCTAAAACAGACACCTTCAAGGCAAGGTACAGTTCACTCCTTGAGAATAATCATGAGCCCCATTATTCCAAGTTGTGTCTTATGTTGATTTAATTTGGAATAGAATTCAGTAATCATATTTTTCTTTTAAGAAATGTCTGCTACCCTCTTTCTGACTCTCATTCTCATTTAAAAGACTCTCTCTCTTGATGTAGTAATTTTAGAAAGTTCTAAAAATTTTGTGTAATTATAAATAAAATGTGTATGAGACAATAGATAGTATTTCTCTTAACATAGCTTAATTGGGTATATATAAAATCTATAGGCAATGCAATGATAGATTAATATGTTGTTCTGATTATGTTTTATATGCTTTATATTTTACAGGTCTCCTACTGGTGAGTGGCGAAAGTTTGAGGAAAATATTCAGTGGGATAGGTTGAGATTATCACCAACTGAAACTTCTCCGAGGAATTATATATGTCTAACTGTACAAATGATTTGAAACCAGGAGATCAAATTGAGATTCAGATGAAAAGACGCAAAGAATCCCCTTATAGTAAGTAGTTAATTGACTCTGTAACATATCTTTCTTTTAAAGATCAAGAGTTTGTGTTCCTTTTATAACTTACCATTATTTCTTATTTACAATAACTCCATATCAAGAATTTGACTCTGATTAGCAAATAATCAAATGTACATATTCTTTGTAATTAATTTCTTTCCTGTTTTAAATGAGTTATAGATTGGTGGTATGCTGTAATTGGTCATTTGGAAACATGCGACCAGGATGTGAATCATTGCTGTTGCCAAAATAGTGGTAAGTAAGATTCACCTCAAAAGTTTCATAAATGCTGGAGTATCTTGTGGGTACAAATGAGAGTACATTTCCTTTTAATTTCAACTAATGTTTTTGTGATCTTAATTTTAATTCAAGGGTTGATATATTTACCATTGCTTATATACTTCTAAGTTGTTAATTATTTCTAAGGTTAATATGAAATTCATTGGTGCAATGTATAACTCTGTTGCAGACAAGTTGGTAGTGGAGTTCAAGCAATTTCAGTCAGCTAGCAGAAATAAAAGATCAGTGTTGAATAGAAACAGGTATGAGGAAAAGGTCTCAATGCTTCGCTGGTTCGGTGGAATCAGAAAACTTGATAAGGAGGAGGAGATTGAAAAGTGGAACAAGCTCGTTGCATCTAGATAACTAGATTCTGTCCACCATTCATATGCATGGACCAATGATACATATTTGTAATACCTTTTGTCCCAAATATGTAATGCAGAATTAGAATATGCTATGCTTTAAAGTAGAATTTGTGTTTCTCACATCTTACACGCTGATTGGTCTTCAACTTCATTAATTTGAAGGAATGAGGGGAAAGAAGCCATGTATGATGAATTTGAAGGGAATTTGCACATGACATGAGACATTACATAGATAACAGTAGTAGCTTTGTATATTGATGCAATTTGCTTTATTAATTTAGAAGAGGGTGAAATTGACACCAATTTAAGGTGTATGAAAGATAGAAATTTTCGTGATTACGAAAGAGTGGGTAATGAAAGATAGAAATCCAAAAAAAGAAGTAAATGATATCATAAGAAAGAAAAAGAAAGAGATTGAAATGGGAACGAGTATATGAATATTATAAGAGGATTTTAAAAATAAATAATAATAATAATAATAATAATAATAATAATAATAATAATAATAATAATAATAATAATAATAATAATAATGTTTATATAAATATTTTTTTATTAAAATTTATACTAATAAAAAAAAATATTTTAGATATATAAAAAATAATAATTTATTTATACATTATTAATAATTTTAAAATATTAAAAAAATAAACATCCAAATATATAAAATATTTATTTTATTTAAATAAAATTTATCAATTAAAATAAAAGATCTTTATAAAATTCATAACAAAATTTAAGTTTTTATAAAAATCATAACAAAATGTATTTTATTTTAAGTAAAATTTGAAATTATTATTTAATTTTTACTTACATTATTATCTATTTCTGTGTCAAAATATGATTATTTAAATATCAACAAAACTACAAATAAAAACAATAACGATAAGTTAATATAAATAAATCAACCAAAATAATAATAATTTATATAATCTACATTTTCATTATCTCAATCATATATTTAAGCAAAGTCAAATACTTAAATAATCATTTTAAGTAATCCAATCACATACACTCATCACACTCATTCTTTCACATGCACCTTAAAGTACTAGACAGACTCTTCCGCAAAATTATATAGAGTCCTTAATCTCAAAGGTTAACACTGCTCATACATACGGGTTATTGGGCCACCCCTTCAAAGGCTTTTTCACCTTAGTGATAATCCCGTTAGAGTCTTTTTCACCTCAGGATTACACATCTATTCCCATTTTGACAACTACACATCAGGGTGATTCTCACACACACCTATCAAAGAACTGATAGCTCCTCCCACCTAGTGATAAGTGTAGTTGAAACCTTCATTGACTTCTACCACATAGTACTCTTATCTATGTGACTAAAATATAATTGAAGTTTTGATACCTCCTTTAGAGACATATAAAATTTCATATGGACAGTACAACTACACCAAATAGTACCATGTGGTAACTATCTAGTTCACACACAACCACACATAATCATTTATACATAACAAATCATACAATCCATAATTTAATTATTAATTTATTATTTTACAATTTTTAGATTCTATTTATGAAAAATGGTGATATATGATATGATATTTATTATAAAATAAATTATTGGATTTGGATAACTATGAAATTCTATGAATAATGATATGAAGATTTATTGTATAATGAATTTTTGAGACTGTGTATTTGTGAAATGTTATGATACAAAATGTGAGATTGATTACATAAGAAATGATGGAAATTATTTAAGAGATGTTGTAATAACTGTATTATTTTTATATGACTGTGTGTTAATTATATTTAATATGTGTGATGATAAATTACGATATGAATGAGATGTCGTGATAATTGTGTTGTATTTTGAGATGATTGTATGTCAATGAAATAGAGATGACTATGTGCTAATGAGATGAGATGACTATCTACATGATGGCAGTGTGTCTTTGAGTTATGTGATTAAGAGGATTCTGTGTTTGAGATGACTATGTGCTTAAGATGATTATATAATTGATTTATATGTCTTTGAGACTAGATTGTATGATTTGTTATGTATAAATGGTTAGATGTTACTTGTATGTAAGCCAAATAATTACGATTGGATACTATTTGATATAACTTTAATGTATATATGAAATTTTAGATATTTTAGAAGAAGGGGTATCCAAACATCAATGGTATTCTAGTCAAATAGATAGGGATACCATGTGGTGAGAAGTTAATGAAAGTTTCAACTGCACTTATCATTGGGTGGATTGAGTCATCGATTTCTTTGATATGTGTCTAGAAATCATCCTAACGTGCGGTTGTTAGAATGAGGCTAAACAGGTAATTTTAAAATAAAAAAGACTCATAAAGGATTGTGTCTATGACCCGTTAACTAGTATGCATGAATAAATGTTAGTCCTTAAGATTAAGAATTCTATATAATTTTTTAACAGAATCTATCTAGAATTTTAGATACATATGAAAGAATAATTATGATAACTATATGTGAATAAATACTCTATTATGATTATTTAAGTACTTTGTATTTACTTGAATAAATGATTAAAATAATGTAAACGTGAACTTTATAAAATAGTATAGTTGATTTTATTTACATTAGTTTATCCTTCTTGTAAATTTGTTAATATCGTAAAATGATTGTATTTGACATGAAAAAATAACAATATAAAAATTATTAAATTTATATTTAATAATGAAAAAATTATTATTTTTCTATGTTAAAATATGTATTAGCTAATTCGTCATTGGATTAGGTGACTAATGGAATCTAATGAATAAATTTAAATAAAAAAATTTATTTATATTATATTATTTATTTATAATCTTCCACGTATATAATAAATAAATATATTTAAATAGTGGTTTATAGCAATAGTTTCAACCGCATGTAACTAGACTTGGGTATTATTTAAATGTTGCATCCATAACAACAGTGAAGTCTTGACATTGCCAAGAAAATCACTATCTTCTTTAAATATTAGTGTTATTAGCGTAATTTCAGATAATGAGTATATTAATGATTGTTGTAACATTTCGGGTGAGTTAAGGTATACAGAAAAAAATAATTATTTTATATGAATTCATTTGTGAAATAACTTTTTCTACTTTGGTTTAAAATTTACTATATTCCATTTTTATCTCAATTATTAATTGGGATGTGGAAAATTAAACTGATAAAAAAATAATTAAAAATTTTAAAATTAATTATTTGGGATGTGGATGCCATTTTCAACTTTTATTTGTGTTGAAGAAGTTAACATAACAAACAACATAAGTGCATCATAATCTCGTGTTTCTCGCAATCTAATCATTAATTGGCACCATTTATTTGTTATGTTTCCTTCTCTCAATTGCATTTATTTCATATACATACAAAGTTGACAAAAGGTACCAGAATATACCAAGTCACAACATTGGAATGTCCGAAATTAGAATTTTAAATTACATTTATTTTTTAAATTGTAATAATAGTCTTATTCTAACTTTACCAAATCATAAATAATCCATTTGAGTTGCTTTTAATTTTAAAACAAATTATCATTTCTAAAGTTAAAAATTAATCTTCTAATTAAACTATACTCATAATCTAAGCAAACACAAAATTCAAAAAGGTTGTGTAGATTAAAAGTAATTAATAATAATTATTATTAGGGAAGTTTAGAGCGTAAATTATTGAAAAAAACTCTTAATATAGGTTGAATTTTATAAATAAATAAAAATACTATTATTACTTGTTCAAGTCAACAATCGAATCAAAATATTTTAAATTGATTAAATCTGACCAATTTTTTCATTGTTTAAATTCACTATTTTATAATTAAAAGTTCAATGTTCACAAAATTATTTATATTTGATCTGATCATCCAACTCTAATCAATTAACTTTTGTAACTTTCGTTTAGTTTGAATAAAATATATATTTTTTTTCAAAATTGACCTTATTCGATCCTGTCTAATTTCATTGGTTTTAAATATTTTTTACTACTAAACTAAAGTCACTTAATTATTAATATATTATATAGTTTTTCTATAAGAAATTTTTAATCACTTTTATTTTAACTAGTATTTTATCTTTCTCAGTACACAATATAAATATTTATTTTAATAACAAAAAATATAATAAATATCCATTTTTAATAAGTTGTATTTAGATTTATGATGATTAATTTATATTATGAGATGAGATTATTTTTAACCCATTGATACTTTTAAAATATTGAATTTAAGTTTAAAATAATAAGAGACAAACTATTAATAAAATTACATGTATAAATAAATAAGGTTTATGGTAAAGAAGAAAGAAAATTAGTTTAGTTAATTTTTTAAAGAATAAAATAAATAATTAAAATTTTATTTTTTATTTATAATAAATTATTATTTTTTAATTTTTTTTTCTTTTTTCTAATTTTTTTCATTTATCTTACATATTTTTTTAGATCTAAGAGAACTACCGTATGAATGTTAAATAAGAAAAAATATTTCCGTTCAATTAAATTTTTTAATAGAGTAATTTATTTATTTTTTATTAATTTTTTTGACTTTTCTAAGTTTAGTTTGTATGTGGAGCATTTCATGTGAGTTTTTTTTTTAAGATTAATTTATTTTATTCTAAGTTTATAATTATTAATTTTTTATCAAGTATTTTAAGAATAAGTTAAAGAAAGATAGATTCAATTATATGATGAAGAATAAAATTTAAAAACTAACTTAATTATAATGTAGTTTTTTTATTTTTATTGGTAAAAATAAATATATTAATAAAAATTGTTCGTAAGTATAATATCATCAACATATACTATTAAATAAATATATTTAATGGTCAAGTGATGGTAAAACATTGAATAATCTACCTCACTTTAAGTCATACCAAATTATTGGACAACATCACTAAATCTTTCAAACCCTAATAAAAAATTACTTAAGATGATATAAAGATCTGTGAAAATGACATACTAATTCGAAAGACTCTTTTAAGTAACAAAATTTGGAAGTTACTCCATATAAATTTCCTTCTACAAATTACCATTAAGAAAAATAGTTTGAAATCTAATTGATAAGGAGATCAATCTCGACAGTAGCCATGGTTATGAATAATCGAATAGATGTCATCTTTACAACTAGAGAAAATGTGTCACCATAAATCAATCTCAAAATTTAAGTATAATCTTTGGCCACCAAGCAATCTTTGAAACAATCAAGAAAGTCATTAAGGTTAACTTTTATAGTAAAATTTCACCTACAACCAGCAACAAATTCCTAAGGGGAAAAGGAAAGTCTCAAGTTCTATTATTTTGAAGAGTACATAGTTCATCAAGTAGGACCTAATGCCAACCAAGATGAGTTAAAACATTGCCTACAATTTTAGGAATTGACATATAGGAAATAGAAGAAAGACAAGTATTAAAGGATGAAGACAACTTATGATAGCTCATAATAATATAATGAGGAGAAGAATTATGAGTGAAATGCATATTTTACAAAGAGTAATAGAAAAATAAACTTAAGCGACAAAGCCGAAGGGAATAGAGGAGGTGGTGCTAAGAAAGAGTCAAGAAGTGGATTAGGGGCATGTTGTTAATGATGGTATATCCAAAGAGGTAGTGGAGGTGGGGGTCTGTAAGGATAATAGAGATAATAGGGAGATCATAGACAATTAGGTTGGTAACGAGGCTAGAGAGACAAAAAAGAAAAAGGATTTGATATTAAGTAAGTGGAAGGCTCAAGAAAAGTGATATCTATTGAAATGAAATAACGATGAAGAGATAAAGAGAAACACTTATGCCCTTTTCGAGACTAAGGAAAATATAAAAGGACACATTTATGAGACAGAGTAGACAATTTATCAAAACTAAGACTCAAAAGGTGAACAAAGCATGTGGACTCAGAGTCTACAAGATAGAGTAACGAATTTTGTTATCTAAAATTGAATATGACATTGATTGATAAAATAGTATACATGGAGAATAACATCACCCTAAAAATGTTGAGAAAGTTGACAATGAAGTAAAAGTGTGTGAGTGATTTCAATAAAATGTTTATTCTTGCATTCAACCACCCCATTTTATTGAGGTGTAAATATAAAATTTTGAAAAGATTGAGTAAAATACTAAAAACACTAAGTACAAATAGAAACACAAAATTAAGTTTTAATTTTATTATAAATAATTGAAAAATAGAAAATAATTTAGAGCAATTTTTCATTAAGAAAATAAAATACATAATAAATAATCAATAAAAGTCATAAAGTACTAACGCCTAAAATAGGTTTAAGACAAATTTATCCCTAAATATCATAATGAATTAAGGTAAAAGGAGATAATGAATTTTTGGAAATACTTTTAAGAAAGAAATGGCGATTATGTTAACCTAATTGACATGACTTATAAGATAAAGTTGACAACTTAGTCAGATTTGGGACAAGTTGTAGTATCTTTATTTAATTAGGACAATATAATTGAATATGGATAAAAGAAGAGGAATCCATCACCAAATCAATATAAACAAATATTTAAAAATTGTAAAGATTATAAAACTAACCGCTGTCACCAATCATCCAATCTTATTTTATAAATAAATAAAATATTTGATAAAAAAATAATACAATCAGATATGATAATAAATTAAAAAAAATAATTATAATAAATAATTGATATTATATTAAAGTAGTAATATAATTTAGATTAAAAAAATAATGATAATGAATTTTTTATAAATATAAAATAAAAAATTGATTTAGACAAATTTATATAGACAAATTTTTCTATAAACATTTTTTAATATAGAAAATAATAACTTATGTATAAGATAACTTTAGGAAAAAAATCACAAAAACATTTTTAAATTTATTTTTTATTTTTCTTTATTTTTTTTCTCCTAACATTGTTCTTGAAAAATGTAGTGCAAAGAAACCTACTTCCTAAATCCAAGAATGCCATGTGACTATCTTCTTCTAAAGTAGAAAGCTTTCTAAGAATTTGGAAATATATTGGAAGTGGTTGGTTACCTAAGCTAGCTAGTGCTCAATCCAAGGAGGATTCTTTATATAATATATATAAATTATTCTTTGAGACACTATGAATTCATTAATAGTTACTTACTACTAATGGAAGGTTTAATCATCAAATTCGCATATATAGGTAAGTCACCTGCGTTCTGTAAGCACTTATAACGGTTTCTTCATGATTAATAAATAAAGTATTAATTCTTAGTGAATGTGGCCACCCATCTTGTTTACCTTTTAATTAAATAAATTCTTTTAACAAGGCTTGAGTTTAAATAAAAATAAATAAATAAAAAATATGCTTTTAGTTCTTATATTTTTAATTTAATATTTTATTTTTAAAAATATATATTATTTTAATTATTATTATTATAAAATTTAATAACCGACTAAGATAATATTTTACAATGGCCAACAATTTTTTTTTGCAAAAAAAAAAAAAAACTAAACATAAACATGTATACTATCATGCAACAAATAAAATTTTAATAGAATTTAATAAAGAATTGATAAACAGTAAACAAATACGGGGTTTACCTACAATTAACTTTTATGATAATTACTTTAAAAAATTAAGTATAAGTTAATAGCATAACATTTGTATACTAACAAAACAAAAAACTAATTTATTTTTCTTATTTCATTATTTTTAAAAAATCCTATAAATGCAGAACTAAAAGATAGAGATTGGTTTCATTTTTTGAGGAAGAAGAAAATTTATCCTTATGCAATCTCCCTTCCCTTCCTTGAATATCCTCCTCCTAACCAAAACCTGATAAATGATTCATTGACATCAAAATTTGGCATTTGAATAAGAAGAAAGAAAAGATTGTTTTGGGTGTTTTCTTTTCAACCTCATGTTTCATGGGGATTCCATCGATGACATCATCGTACAAATTCTGAAAGGTGTTGGTAGGTTACTTGCTAGTGTTCATCATGGCCTACTTGGCTTTTACTCTTCATCATATATTAATGTGAATGACTCAAAGATTTGGGGCATCAAAATCAAATATTGGTGTCTTCTTTAAGATGGTTTCATTTTCTTACTTGGGTCCCCACCAAGTTCTACATTATTTTTGCAAAAATCTCTATATGCTATTCATCTAACAATTTTACTTTATTCAAAGTTAATGTTAATGTGCAAAGATGCCTTAAAGAATATAATTGGTATAACACTCATCATCATATATTATAAGTTTCTTCAATTTTTAGGTTTTCTTTTCTTCTTCTTTAGCCTTACTAAGTCATGATATAAATAATAGAAATGGCAAAAGAACTATGTTGTTTCTTACATAACATAAATTGAAGTTAAAATATTATAACATAAAATTATTAAAATTAAATTTATTTTTCTTTTGTTCTTGTCTTGTACGTCCCAATATAATTTTGGATGTAAAAGTGGTTGGCCTAATGGAAGGTTAGAGAATTGAGAAGATAAACTTAGTTGAAAGCTCTTATCTTTCAACAACAAATAGTTGGTCACCATGATAACCAAAGAAAGTTAAAATATTGGATTGAATTAATGGATAAAATCAACATTTATTCATTGGGTCTCTTCTTAAACCTACTTTTCTCACGTTAAATTAATGTCTCTTTCTTGTCTATTTTTGCATGTTGCCATCAACTACAGTTTATTTAACTGAACTTTTAAATTTGGTGCCAAGGCTGATTTAAAAACTCAAATATAATTCTATTTTCTTGTTAGATTTAATTTAAAAGAATCTATAAATTAGAATTCTTAACTTAAAAGATGAAATTCTCTTTTTTTTTTTTGTGATTTTTCTTTTAAAAATGTTAAAATGCTCGTCTAAACATATATCCTAAATAAATCTTAGGCAATATTTTTCCTTGTTTTATAATCTCTTTCTTTATTTTATATAAAAAAAAATACCCAAATTTATCATACAACCATTTGCATAGTTTTTTAATCACTTATTAACTTCGAGGTCATGTCATTTCTACATCTGAAATGATATATATATTACGCCTAATTAAGAAACGTCGTTGTATACTTAATTAATAAGGAAAACGATTTCGAAGGGGAGATTTTAATGATTGTCATTGTTCAATTGATTAAGATGATAAAATTTAAATTATTTAAAAAACAATTACTAAAAATATAAATAATTATTCAATATTTGTTTTTAAGATACTCGCCATAATATCATTTAACAAGTATATATTATTTTCAAAATACTTATATATTATTTTCAAAATACTTATAGGTAAGCAAAAGTTATTTATGAAAATTTCTTCACTGTTAAAAATAAAGAATTATAAGTATTAAATAGAAATATATATTTATTAATTAAAAATAGTTTAATTTTATTATTATATTTATATTATTATGTTGTATATTTTAATTTCTTATTTTTTTATCAATATAAAAAATAATTTTTTACTTCTTTCTTTTAGATTTTTTTGTTTGTTTTTATATTATTATAGTATAAGAGGTTGATTGATGAATAAAAACTGTTATAATATAATAAAATCTTTTTTAATCTTGTTTGTTATTTGCCTCAATTTTATTTTATTATATTTTTATTATTTGATGCGAATGATTCAATAATTTATTATGTTATGTTATTTTTTTAATTTCATATTTTTTATTATTTTAATATATAATTAAATATGATGAGTGAAAAATAATTTTTTTATATTTAATTAATATAGTGTTAAGTGGATAAAATTATTTTCATTGAAACTAAATAATGAATTTTTTTAAAAAAAATAAGAGAATATAAAATTTATATTGATAAAACTCTTGGTCAACTTTTAAATAAATAGAAATTTAGAAATTTGAAAAGTAAATAATATAAAATTTATTATTTAGATTAATAATTATATTTTGTAATTAATAAGAATGTATATTATAAAATTGATTTAATTAAGAATGGAATCACTTGAAAAAGTTATATTATATTATATTTTAATTTTATAAAACAACAATCTTAATGAAAATTTTAATTTTGTAAAACAATAATTTTAATGAAATTTTTTTTCCAATTAGTCAAATCCAAAATACTTTAATGATTGATCTTCAAATATTATTACTTATATTGGATATTCATCTACTTCAAATACCACTTTTCAAGTAATTGTTTTTCATAATAATTTCTTATTATTTAGCTAGATGTCATGTTTGTCTTATCTTTAAAAGATTTGTCTTACTCAAATTCTTTAAATATGTTTTTTTCCTTATGAATCATTGATTTTGGTGCCTCACATCACATATTATATGATCTTAAGTTTTTTGTGTCCTTAAATTCTATCTCAATTATATTTATTATAATTGTTGATGATTCTTCAATATCATTAGTAAGTATTAGATTTGTCTCCACATTTATTTTGTCTTTTTCAGATATTTACTATATTTCTAATCTCATTTTGAATCTTGTCTCTATTGATTAATTATGTGACTCTAGTTACTTAGTTTTGTTTTATTTCAATAATTATAATGCGCAAGATCCTTAATTTGGGAGGCTGTTTGGGATAAATTGTAGATAAAGATAATTTTATATTTTGAATGAGCTGAAAGTTCAAATTTTGTAGCCTTCATTATTGACTTATCATATTTTTATTTGAATTTAACATCATCTAGTTTCTATTTATGGTATTCTCGCCTTAGACATGTTTATTCTTCTAAGTTAAATTATTTAATCTCTACTAGAATTTTAGAAAAGTTACAAACCGGTAATATTTCTGATTATTGTGGTTTTAAATTTGTTAAATTTATTACTTTATCTTTTACCAAGAATATTCCTAACCATCTCATGTACCTTTTGACTTAGTTCATTGCATATCTTACTCAAGTTATATCTTATTATTATATCTTATTTATTAATGATTATACATGTTATTATTAAGTTTATCTTATAAAATATTGTTTTAAATTTGTTTTTATTTTATATTTCATATTTTATTTAAAACTCAATATATAATATGTTTATTAAGTTTTTTCAATGTAATTTAGATAGTGCAGATATTTTTAATAAATTTTTTGAATTACCTGAAATTTTAGTTAAAGGGGATCATAAAAGTTTATAGAAAAAAAAATGTCAACAAGAAAGAAGTATTAAAGTAAAATAAAAGAAAGAAAAATTGGGAAACGTAAGAGCTAATATTTTCGGCATTTAATGTATGTAATGTACGTTTGAAAGAGAGAATATTAAAAATATTTATTTAAAAAAAGTTAGAATTCTTTCTTCGCATTATGTATTCTAATTTTTAATACTAAAATAAATATCTAGCATATGATTATAAATATAATTTTCCTAATCACCATTCAAAATCAACGATCAACAAATAAAAAGTAACTTTTTATTATTAAAACATATAATATACTATTATATCAACGTAATAGTTGAATAATAATGTGCTGTCAATCACTCACATATTCATTGTAAAAATTAATAAATTTATTATTTTCCTCATTCTTATTTGTAAAAGAGTTAAATTAATAAATATTATAAAATCAGTTAATGCATTATATTTATTTTAGTAAAAGAAAGATTACATATGGGTATCAAAAGTCAAACATTTATGAAAATTGTGATATTTTAGAAAAATTATAATGAATTGAAATAAAAGTAATTAAAATTTGTTTATATCTGAAAAAAAAAAATGTGGCTCTTTTTTAGAGATAGTATTGTGTGATATTTGGTGGTTTTGAATAAAAAGAATTGATTTAATTATATAAATGGTTATGAATGAGAAACCATTTTGGTTGAAGGCAGGGATGAGGAATATTAATGCAGTGAGAAAGAAAGTTGAAGTAAAGGACATAGGAAATATCAGTAGCAGAAGGCAGGGGAAGAGGCCCCGTGTCCTTTCTGCGGACATAGCAATAAATATGGTCGATTTTATGAGGTCTTAATCAGTTGAAGGACACAATTTCGGTTCTTGAAATGAGTAGGGACTGATTAAGAATCCCACGAAATCCCATGTCTGGGTCTTTTGGGTGGACAGTACTAGAGTTTGGTGGGAGTTAGGCAAAGGAACAGGTAGACTTTTATGGCACCCTTGTGACTTGTGTTGTGACATACCCACCACCACCACCACATCCACCTGTTCAATCTGTTAATGTGATTCATTAACCCCCTCAAAACCCATCATTCATTTTCAGATATATGTCCCTTTCTTCTCACTCTTTACTTAACCACGCCTTAATAAAGGCCTCTTCTTATTATACTTTAGATGACCCCACTTGCTCCTGCTATTTCATGCTCATCTAATTAACCCTTTGTTTCTTCTTTGCATTTTCAATTCATTTCCGTGTGTGTGCATTAGTTTGTACAGTTACACAGCAACAGCCTAACACATCATGTGATTAAATAGCGTCTATTGGTTTTATATTTGGATCCACCATGCTTTTTTTGGTGTCATCATCATTCTAATCTAACCAATATAGTGCTTTGCTTTGCTTTGCTTTGCCACCCTTCCTCTCTCAAAGGCCTCTCCATCAATCACTTAACAGCTGCCTCCCACTGCCCGTACATGTTGTTTCTCTCCTTTGTGGGAATTCACTGTGTGTAGATGCTAACACATTTTTAAGGAGCATCCTTCATGATTGTTTTTGAGTTCTATGTGGAAAGTGCTTTAACTAACCCAGCTGTGAAGCCTTGTCGGTTGTGTAGTTTACACAAGTTCTTCACTGAAAGCAAGTTGTGTGTGTCTGTTGAGGCGCTGAGCTAGGCAAAACCGTTCTTTTGGCCAACTCACCTCACCACTCTCCTCTTCCATTGGTGGATCTTTTTCCTCTTTAATAGGAAATCATTGGTATGATTTTCAGCTTTGCTGATTTTTCTGCCAAACTCTGTTAGACTTAGACCTTTTTGATATATAAACCTTCTGTTACAATGCTTTACTTCCTTATATCTTTTGTCTCCTTTCTCATCCTTTCCAAGTCCTTTACCAGTAAGCCTCTCTCATCCGGGGAGAGTGGGGCCAAACTAGGGTCAATTGGGTTTTGGGGGAGCCTTTCAAGTTGGCTAGTTTCTAGGCTCAGATATGGAAGCAAAAACACCCATTGTAGCTTTTGTCAGTTTTCTCTTGCCATGTCCTTGAAAAAGAACAGTTTAGTGTCTAAGGTGGAGAATGAGGAAGAGGAGGGGAAGGTTTCTCTCTTGGATTTGCCTGATTTACCATTGGAGTGTATCCTTGAGCACCTTTCACCTTCAGAATTATGTAGTGTGGCAACAGTGTGCACATCTCTTAGGGATACAAGTCGAAGTAATCATTTATGGATGAAACACATGGAGAGGAAATGGGGTAAGGTGTTTGGTGATGCTGCTTATAGACAATGGAAATTGCATGTAGCTTCCAAGACCAGAGAGAAGATCTCCAACCAGCAAAATCAGAAAGGAATATTTGCTTTCCTTCATGGTGGTTTTCGCCCCTTGGTCAAAGCAAAATCAGAAAAGGGAACACAGTCTAGTAGCTCATTACCCGAAGATTCAATCATGGCTCTATATCTTTCTCTTGAGAGTGGCAAATTTTGGTTTCCAGCTCAAGTCTATAACCGTGAGGTAATTGGTTGCGCATAATAATCTGATTTTATGACTTTTAATCTCGATGACAATATGCCAATATTCTGTAATCTGTACAGTAATTCTTCTTTTTGGGACCTTGTGTAATTGTTTCACACTTTCCTTTTTCAGAATGGTCATGCTGGGTTCATGCTCTCATGTTATGATGCCCAACTTTGCTATGACTTTCGATCTGACACTTTTCTGGCAAGGTATGTGGAAAAGTTTATGCCTTCAAAGTTGAGATTATATGTATACCTGCCCTACTGTCCCTGTGGTTAGAATTTGATGTCAGGCCAAAACCTTTTTATAGGATGCCTTTTTTTTCCCCTAAGTTTTAAAGGTTGATAAATCCATGCTTTTGTGGCAGGTACTCACCTCATGGTAGATGGACAACTGAGGAAAACATACAATGGGACCGGCTCAGAGTGCCACCAATCGCCTCTTCTCCACATGCTCTTCACATCTCTGACTGTTTGGATGACTTGAGACCTGGAGATCACATTGAGATTCAGTGGAGAAGAAACAAAGAGTTCCCTTATGGTATTTCTCATCCTTGTGCATTTATTTGACTAATTTCCAAATTATCTTCACTAAATGGTTTTATCATACTTTTGGTAAGAACAAATATTAATATCAATTTGGTCATGATATATATTAATATCTTCTTGAAATAATTTTTTCCATTTTTATTGTAGGATGGTGGTATGGTGTCATTGGTCATTTGGAACAATGTCAAGGGCATGGGAACCATTGCCATTGTCACAATAATGGTGAGAGAATCCACTTGCACATTTTTGAGTACTACTTCCATATTCAATTGCCTGCATTCAGTTTTTACACATTCAGAATCTGAGAACTGCCTATGAAAATTGACGGTTCATGTTTTATCTTGATAAATTATGTTTAAAACATTCAAAACTTCAGTTGTCCAATCTTCATCAAACCATCATAAATGCTCTTACTAACTACATGACTGCATAAAAAGTTGGTTGCATTGAATCTAGTTCCACTCCCCTCTTCACTTTCTAAAATCAAGTTTTCATTGTATTGTAATCTGTAGTAAACAAATTATGTTAAGTTATAGTTGAATTTGGGCTATATGGAAAACATGACCAAAGTTGTATATAAGGTCAAAATATAAGCTATTATAGCCTTATATTGAAAACCTCTAGTCTTATGAACTCACAAAGAATGGATTACCCCATGTGGTTGTGCTATTTGCTGAACAAAGTTTTAGCTGTTTAACTGATAAATAAAAGGTTTTGCTGACAGATATGGTGATTTTGGAATTCACACAGTACACTGCTGGATCCAGATGGAGACAAGCTGTAATAGACAGGAAGCATCATATAGAAATAGGCAACGAAATAGATGGGTTTTATGGAGGAATCAGGAAGCTGCATAGCAGGGAAGAAATTACTAGGTGGAAGAAACTCTGGCCAGCCAAAGTTATGGTACATGATGATTGATAGCATAGAATTCTGTAAATTAAGCAATCACCCTTTCTAAAACGTGAAGGATTAGTTTGGCACAGATCGATGTCATTCCTAACAATAGGTATAAACTTGGAAGAAACAGTGCACGGTTGAATTTTCAAAGGCTGTAACATGTGTACCACGACATAAAACATAGTTAGTGTATATATGATGCATCTAGATTTTTGTTTTCGTTTTGTCTTTGTAACATTTCCCAAGAAAAATGTGTCTATAATAATTTATGCAAGAACATTAGTATATTCTCCAGTTTAGCTGAAGCAGAGAGAAGATTCAGTAGCTCCATGATTAGTTTTCAGGCTGGCAAAGTTGCGTAGCAGTTTGGCTCTTACTCCAAGAACAAAACAAGGCCAAGAAGGAAAATAGATATTAATAAATTTTATGATTAAGGAAAAAAAAAATGTGTCTACGCTCTTTTAATCTTCTCGTAGATATCCATAAATTTTGATAGTATCACACCAAAACAATTTTCATTCAACTTTGTCGTGTAAAATATTTAAACATGAAATAATATCTTTCCACAGCCAAGAATGATAGGTATGTCTCATGAGATTCAAGACAAGACAGCAATACCCAATCCTAAAAGCACTCTAAACCAATGACCCTACAAACTTAGGTCATGCTGGCCTTGGGAAGGCTGTATTAGCCTTAACTCCTAATCATAAATGAAAAGTGATTAGATAATCCACCAAATTAATAGCTTAAACAAGATAGTGGGACAGGACTAAATATGAATTTGAGAGAGAAAAGTTTAAACATACATCGTGTTTGGTTCTATCTCTCTTATTTTTCTCAAAAAACTAAAAATTATATTTTAATAGTGATGTTAAGGGTAATGTCTATCATACCCAATGGCTTACCTTGCATTACCTATCTACCTTCAATTAAACCAAATCTAAGCATATTTAATGGGGGAAGCATATAGTTATAGGGATGTTAATACGTGTTGGATGTTATAAAACACTTACAAATCATTATAAGCCAAGAAGAATTGTCTATATATGGACAGAAAAGAGTACAAGGAAAAAAAAACATTAAAAAATTAAATGCTTACGCCACTCGTTCATCCAACAACAATGTTTTAGCGAAGAGATCTTTCCAAGAATCATGCAAGTCAAAAGATGAAACAAAAAGCATGGGAAACTCTTATATTTTTGGAAGAAAAGATGATATTCTATTAATATCAGGAGAAAAATCAATACAATCTTTCTTCTTCCATGACTTTAATATAATAAACCAAATTACAAATTTTAATGATACAACCAAAGATGCTGATTAAAAAAAATATACAACCAAAGAAGAATAACAATATTTAACCCATATGTTAAAAAAATCTCACATTAACTAAAAATGAGGTCAAATTATAATAGATAAATGAGATATAAATCTTATTTTCTGAATCAGGTTTTGAAGGTAAGTTAGGTACATAATCATTCTACATAGTATCAGAGTCAAGTTGATAAAATTATTTATCAGAACCAGATTAATAAGATTGTTTGCCCTAAATTCGACTACTTGTTAATATGTTAAACCTTGGTTATTAGGTTTAGATTGGGCCACCTATTAATAGATTGATTATAATCTCCTTTTATATTATTTGAGAAATTCTAATTATTAACAAAGCCATTATGTAAAGTCTTAATTGTTAGGAAGCAATAATCGGGTCACTAACCTAAATTGGGTCAGATACCATATTCGAGTAGAGAATTATTTCTCAATGTTTGAAATTGATGTAATCTTTAGAACATAAATCTATATCGGAAGGTGAAAAAAATTTGTGTTCCGTGAAAGGTTAAACTTGAATTAAAAGTTATTTAAATTTGAATATAAAAAAAAATGAATTTAGAACTTAAAAAACATTATATATTATGAATTATTAATTCTGCAATATATTTTATTGGGTATGGAAGCAAATCTTCATTCAGTAACATATTTACCGATTTTCAAGATATAATGAAAGAACAAAAAGAAAAAACTCTAAATAATGAAAGATTATGATTGTATAAGAAATTAAGAATTGCACTCTTCTAGACCATGTTTTTAAACATAAGAAAGCTTTTGGTAGTTTAAAACAAGTTTATCGAACTAGATATAACAAATTGAATTATTTTAGTATAGAAAATGAGTTTGTAAGAGAAGAAGATACAACTTTATTCAAAAAAAAAAACTAAAAAAATATTTATTGTTATTTAAATTTATGTTAATGATATTATTTAAATTTATGTAGTTACAACTTTTTATATGTATTCACATAATAAATTTAATTTATGATAATGATAAGTTATGAATATTCATAAAGTTTTTTTAAAATTTAATATTACACAAATGATTCACTAATTTAAATTTTGTATATTTATTTATTTATTTTCTATATTAGCTTTTAATGGATATATGTGATTTAAGCTTATTAGATATAAATATAGTCACCTGATTTATATAAATTAAGTAATAAAGTATTTTTTATTTTAATTTTTATATACTTTTTTAGAAGTGTAGTTTACTTTATCTTATATCTAATAATTAATCTTTTAATAAAATTTTACTATTATTTTTTTAATAATTTTATGATAAATTAATATTTTTTAATAAATTTTCAACTAAAATTTGTATAAATTATTTTAATAATTATATAATTTATATTACCTTACCTATTAAAAAATTACTTAAAATATATGTATTTTCTTATATCTAATATTTATTAATTAAAATTTATATATATTTTAATATAATAGAAATAATAAAAATATTTTTTCTTAATATTTTCTACATTATCTTTATAATTTTATATAATTGTTTAAATATATATATATATATATATATAAAATTATATGCATCATCTTATATTAAATATTAATTATTTAAAAATTATTTAAATAAAATAAATTTATTTTAATCAAATATTTTTTTCTAAATACATTTGCACACTACATTATAATAATTTACTCTATTTATTTCATTCCAAAATTTGTAAAGATATTAAATATTATTTTATATGTGTCATATTAATTAAAAAATATATAAAATTTCATTGAAATATTAAAAATTTAAAAACTAAAAAATAAAAATTCTCAATAAATAATTTTTATGAAGAATTATTCGATCCTAATTTTTTACTATGGACAAAAATATATAAAAAAATATCAATATTTTGTCGAATTTAAATAAATATATTTTTTTAAATCAATAATTAAGATTTAATTTAAAATTTTATTTTATTTAAGGAAAAAAATATTTTAAAATTATATTTATTTGATAATAATTTTATGTGTTTAACTAATTTTTAAATCTGATTTCAAAAAATATTTTTCTATTTAAAGTGTTTCAGTTTCTTTATTAAATTATGATAACAATTTAAACAATTTTTTATCATGACTTCTTATGAAAAAATATATTTAAAAATTTATTTGAGAAATAACTTACAAATTATTTAGATAGAAACTAAAATAAACAATACCTATAATCTTGAATGTTTAACAAAACTTAAAGATTTTTCAAGATTTGGATATAGAGCTACAGTTAAAATTAATCACAATAAAATTATTGGTTACCTTTTTTCTATCTTTAATATAAAACTTATTTTTTAAGGGATAAAAAAGATTATTTTTAAATCACAATTAATATAAAAAAATATCAAAAATTATAAATTCGCATAACATCATAATATATATTTGAGAAGCAACTAGACAATTGCAGTTAATTTATGACACTAGCTAAGGGTATATGTTTTCCACTACATGTATTATTCAATCAAAATCAATATAAAAAATACAAATTCAATTTATGAGAATCATAATTTTTTAGAAGATTTACCTGTAATAGTATCTACTCCTATGTCAGAATAGGATCATAACAGTGTCATAAAATCACAACATAAACACAATAAGAATAATAAACAAGATAAAATTTAAATATAAATAAGTCAAAAACATCTCAATCATATCTAATAATTCAATTTATTTCAAATTTACAGAAATTTCTTATATTTAGTTACTTGCAATCACCTAATGTATTAGACAAACTCATTTGAATAATCATATGGAATCTTTGACTTTAGAGGTTAACATATGTCATGCTTAATAGTCGTCGAACAATAGACCTTGTTCATTTTGAGTATTTTTCACCTCAAGACCACTTGTTTATTCCTATCTTGGCACCACATGACAAGGTGATTTCCAAGCACCTATCAGGTGGCTACTACCACCACCTAATAGTGTAAGTGAAACCTCCATCGACCTCACACCACATGGTACTCCTGTCTTTATTACTAAGGCATCATTTGAAGTTTGGATACCTTATTTATCACAGGTTTTGATAATCCCATATACATTATAGTTATGTAAAATAATATCTTATGATAACTTTTTAACTCAAATACAACAATCACAAATAAATTACAATATCCAAGGTAAACACAGATTCTCAATCCACCATTTTATCTCAACCATTGTGCATCATTTCCCTCAAACATTTTATTCTCATTAAATACTCACATATACCATATTCATTCACAAAGTTATCCTCAAATATTTCCTTATTTCCAATAGTCTCAATTCAATATATATCCATTTGCATAAAATTCTCATACTACACATAAATCCACAACATCCACCAATCCCAAATTTTTATAGCTTTATCTAGAAACAATATCATAATAATTCATATAATACAATCTCACATTAGTAAACATTTTGATTCCAAATGATAATTATTAATCTAACATTTCATAATTCAACAACATCTTATACAATTCAATGATAAGCATACATTACCTAATTTATTTCAACATGTATCAAATTAATGGATTTCTATTATTTCTTATTTATTTAAATCTATAGCTTCATTTTAGAACTTACCAACTTCTCAAAACTCAGGTATTTTCACTCAAGCGAGGTATTTTCGTTCAAGCGAAATCGTTTCAGAGAGCAACCTCAAAATTAGAGCAATTTTGCTCAAGCAAGGGGTGTCTTGCTCAAGCGAAACGCACTCAAGAACAACCTAGGGCCATTCACTTGAGTGAAAACATCCATTCAAGTGAAATTCTTGCGTACAACGTAAGTAACCTCAAGAACCAAGATTAAAATCCAATTTCAAATCAATCCAAGTAATTCTAAGGTTCTTAAACATATTTCACACAATTTTCTATCGATTATTCACTTTGATTCAACATATACACAATATATTCTTAATCAATTTCACAAGAACAATTTAACACATCAATTTTCTCTAAATTAAAATAAATTCATTCCAATTAGTTTCTTTTACCTTCAATTCAGCAAAAATCTTGTGGATCCAAAAGAATTTTAGGTGCTAAGAGTTATTCCAAGCATCTACAAACATAAAATATCCTAATTACTACCATTATGTAATAAGAATTGGTCAAAATTTTATAATTTCCCCCCAAATCTCCATAATTAACCTCTAATTAAGAATCCTAACATTTTAGGGTTGAAAAAACTTACTTAAATATAAAATTAATCAGTGCAAAATATTCCCCTTCTTACAATTTTTTTTCCGGTATCCATGGATTGTAAAATAGATAAAAAATGAGAAAAAATTAAAAAAAAAATAGAAGAATTTAAGAAGATTAGAAATTAGGAAAGTAACTAGAAAGAACAAACAAGGCAGTTAAAAATATGAAAAATTAGAAAAAATTAAACTTAAATACTCCAACAATCCAAGACATTAAAGTTTTATCAATAACGTTTGTTTTCTTTGAAAATAAACACTAAAATACTTTTAAATATAAATATGTTACTTTACGTTAACAATTGTAAACAAAATTATCTAAAAAAATTCATATATAAAAGTTATATAATATAAACCAAAAAATTAATATTTATTTCATCTATAATAGGAAATAATTTTATTTATAATATATTAATATATTGTGATTATTTTTTACTATAGAATTATAAATATATAGTTACAAAATAAAAATTTTATGTAATAATTTTATTTAAAAAGTATTTTAAAAATAAAATTTAACTATTATTCAAAAAATAAATAAATAATTATTGTTTATAATTAATTAAAATAAAAATAAATTGGGTGGCATTAATTTATTTAAAATATTTTAATTCATTGAATAATATACATAATAATAATAATCTACAAAATAATTATAATATCAGAATTATTATTAAAAAATAAAGAAAATAAGTTCTAAATAAATTATAATTATTAAAATAAAATATAATATTAAAATAAGATGCATAATTATCTTATTTTTATTAAATAATAAGTATATTATGTTGATCATGTTAAATAATAAATAAATTATAATTTAAAATAATATCAATTTGAAATATTTTTTATTATCTTGTTTATATTTATAATATTTATAGAGACTAGAAATATGTTTAAATTTTTATTTATTTATTTAATATATATTTATAAAAATAACTTGAGAGAAATTTTTTATTCCGAACTTTCTTTCTCTTATATATTAATTATATATTGATTATTTTTTTATATAGAGTAAATTTTGGAAAAATATATATAATATAATTTAATAGGCAATATTAGAATATTTTTCAAAATTCACTGAATGTGTTATAAAGAGATTATATATATATATATATTATTTAATTATTTTCTGTTACGGTAAAAGAAAAAAAAATCACATTTTAAATGAGTTGAAAATAGAAGACATACAACAAATTTATTATGATTTGATATTTTCAAAATTTTATTTTAACTTTTATTTTCTTATTATTTAATAAGCATGAAGCTAATTATCAATGTTTTAATGTGATATTTTTATTTTTTTATTCATCAATAATTTATTATTTTTAATATATTTATTACTTAATAATGGATATTTGTAAAGGTAATCTTAATTTTGAAAAAAAAAATGTAGTAAGTTTTTTCTTTTGTATATTAAAATATAATATTATTTTAAAAAATTAGGATATTTGTATAATAATAATAATAATAATAATAATAATAATAATAATAATAATAATAATAATAATAATAATAATAATAATGTAAAATTTTATTTTTTTAAAAAAATATAATAGACAAATATAAATATAAATATATATATATATAATTATTTAGTTAAATAAAATAGAATTGGGTTTAAAAAATAAAATAAAATATTTTATAAAATAAAATAAAAACCGTTAGAGAAAAGATAAATAATGAGTAATAAGAAATAGATAATGTGATATTACTAATATTTTAAGAGATATTGTGAGTTTATTAATATTTTAAAAAAATAGTATGAGATTATTAATATTTTAAAAGATAGTGAGATTATTAATATTTTAAAAGATAGTGAGATTATTAATATTTTAAAAGATATAATGAGATCTAATCTTTCAAAATCCAACTACCTATATAAATAAGCCTTAAACATTTTTTATTTTTATTCCAAATTTTTTCCAAAGTTGCATAACTTAACATCTTAAGCGTATTTTCGTTTGAGGTAAAAGGGGAGTTAAGAATGTCTCATGTATGGGATACTTATGAGAATTTTGGGTAAAGAGGAAACCTTAAGTCTCAATAGAATTTTATTTGCGTTGAGACAACCATAAGCCCTCATAATTATAATGAGTTATGATTTAATTGCGAGTTATTTGTGTGTTTTGAGAAGTCTAAGCTTTGGCTTAGAAGGGTGAAATCCAAGTCATACTTGTTCTTTGTGAAGTCTAAATAGAGACTTAGTAATGTGAAATTCCAAGTTATACTTCTCAGTAGTTTTCAAAGTTTGTATAGATTTTTTTTAATAAGTCTTGGTTTCTAGAATCAATTTCCTTCTTGTTTGATCTATTACCATGTAGCTTGGGATTTGTTACCATGCAATGTCGGTTACAATTTTATTTTGTAGGCTATATAAGCCACAGTCATTTCATTGAATAAACACACCTTTCTTCAACATCTCTTTGCATTATATTTCAGCTTTTAACAATTGTTGTCAGAGCTCCATAAGGAGCTTGATATAGTGTGAGGAACGGTGCAAAACATTACAACAGTGAATAACTCGAGCGGCGCAAAACATTGTAGTAGTGAGTAACTTGTGCAACATGAAACACCGTCGTGTGAGGAGCAACGCGATCACTGCCGTGCGAGAAGAGCGAAATAGTGTGAGGAGTGAGGAAACACTGAGTAGTGTGAGGAGAAGATTGAAACACCGAGCAATGAGTAACTCTGCATGAGTACGTTTGAGGAAAAGGAAATAACCCATAGGTTAAATATGTCTACGACTGAAAAATTTGTTCAACCAATCATCCCAAAGTTTGATGGCCACTATGACTTCTGGTAAATGACTATGGAGAATTTCCTATGAAGCAAAGAAATGTGACAACTTATAAAACAAGGTATACCAACTCTTGCAACTAGAATAACTTCAACTGAGACACAGCGAAAGAGTGTCGAAGCAGCCAAGCTCAAAGACTTGAAAGTCAAGAATTTTCTATTTCAAGCCATTGATAGAGAAATTTTTGAAACTATTCTTGACGAGAGCACTTCAAAGGCAATATGGAGCTCCATGTAGAGGAAGTATCAAGGGTCCACAAAGGTAAAACGGACACAACTTCAAGCATTAAGATGAGAATTTGAGTTACTTGCTATGAAAGAAGGGGAAACCATTGATGACTACATGGGCAGAAGAACTCTTCATGTGGTCAACAAAATGAAAATAAATGGTGAAATAATGATGGAAAGCACAGTTGTTAGCAAAATACTCGGATCCTTGACACCTAAGTTCAACTACGTTGTATGCTCAATAGAGGAATCAAATGATTTGGGTGTTTTAAACATTGATGAATTGCATGACAGTCTCTTGGTGCATGAGCAACACATGCAAGGATTCCAAACAGAGGAACATGTCCTGAAGATAACCAATGATGATCGACCTCCTAAAGGTAGAGGAGGTAGGGGTACATTCAGAAGGGGGCGCAACAATAAAGGAGGAAGAGGTAGAGGCAGACAACCACATTCATTGAGTGTTTTAAGTGTCACAAGTTGGGTCACTTTCAATATGAATGCCTAGATTGGGAAAAAGCTAATTATGCAGAGCTTGAAGAAGATGAAGAACTCTTACTTGTGGTATATGAAGAGCTGCATCAAACCATCTATGAAGAAGTATGGTTCCTAGACTCTAGGTGCAACAATCACATGACTTGAAAATAGGGAATGGTATGCGGACATAGAAGAATTATGCAAAACTGTGAAACTTGGAAACAACACCATAATGTCAGTTGTAGGCAAAGGAAACATTCGTGTACGAATTAATGACATTACTCAGGTAATATCTGATGTTTACTTTGTCCCTGAACTTAAAAACAATTTGTTGAGCTTAGGCCAACTCCAAGAAAAGGAGTTATCCATCTTAATACAAGATAGTGGCTGCAAAGTGTTTCATCTAGAGAAAGGATTAATCATGCACACCAATATGAAGAGAAATTAGATGTTTTACGTAACAGCTACTACAGCACCCAAACATTCCTTATGCATGCAAGCTTATACCACCTTAGACTAGGAAGCCCACCTGTGGCACTATAGTTTTGGCCACCTTAACTACAAAGGACTATATACACTTGCATGCAAGAAGATGGTCATTGGACTTCTATTGTTAAAGTTCCCAAAAGGAATTTGTACTACCTCACCAGCAAGCAACACTGAGAGTCAATACCGAAGAAAAGTTTGTGGAGGGTCTCATGACAACTTCAGTTGATACATGTTGATATTTGTGGTCCCATAACACCATCCTCAAACAACAATAAGAGATATATATTAAATTTTATTGATGATTTTTCTCGCAAAACGTGGGTCTATTTTTTGCAAGAGAAGTCGGAAGTATTCACTATGTTCAAAAGATTCAAAGTTTGCGTTGAAAAGGAAGCTGGTGCATTCATCACTTGTCAAAGAACCAATCAAGGAAGGAGGTGAATTTACCTCAACAGAGTTTGGAGACTTCTGTATGGATCAAGGAATTTCAAGACAATTAACCACTACTTATACACCTCAACAAAATGGGGTCGTTAAATGGAAAAATAACACACTCATGGATGCAGTACGAACAACATTAAACAAGAGACAAGTCACCAAAGCTTTCTAGCCTGAAGCAGTTAAATGGTGCATTCATGTACAAAATAGGAGTCCAACTTCAACAGTTGAACAAAAAACTCCAAAGAAGCATGGAGTTGTCAAAAGCTAAAGGTAGATCACTTTCGGGTCTTCAAATGCGTGGCTCATGCTCATATACCAAACCAAAAACGAAGCAAATGGTGTATTTTTCTAGGAGTCAGTGATGAATCTAAAGCTTACAAATTATTTGATCCTATAGCAAAAAGTGTCATTATAAGCAGAGATGTGATCTTTGAAGAAGATAAGAGTTGGAATTGGCAAGAAACTGAAGAAAGCCGGAAAAATGATACACTAGACTGGGATGAAGACATAACTACAACTAGAAGTGAAGATCAAGGATCTGAACAAAATGAAGAAACAAACACTAATGACCTAGACTACGAGCAAATAATGAGGAACACGACGGCCCAATTGTAGGGAGGAAAATACGTCACAGAAGGAAACCAACTTGGATGACAGATTACACAAACTTCTCTATTATCGAAGAAGCAAGTTTAATGGCACTAATGATGGCTGAAAATGACGATGACCCCTGCTCCTCAAAGAAGTCTCTCAAAGCATGAAGTGGAGAGAAACAAGGAATATAGAGATTAAAGCGATTGAAAGAAACCAAACATGGGAACTAACTGATGCCCCAAAAGGAGTCACACCTATTGGAGTTAAATAAATCTTTAAAACCAAGCTCAATGAATGTGGGAACGTTGAGAAGCACAAGACGCAATTGGTGGCAAAAGGATACTTATAGTAGTATGGTGTGAACTACACCGAAGTGTTTGCCCTAGTGGCAAGGCTTGACTGTTCGGATATTGTTAGGTTTAGTAGCTCAACATGGATGAGAGGTATTCCAACTTGACGTCAAGAGTGTCTTTCTCGGCTTTTGTACGGAGTAGGGACATTTTCATTTGAAAATTATTTAAGAGGGTTAAGTTGACCAGTATTTACCATTTGGGGTCAAGTCGTACTTTGAAAGCACGACTTCATTATGTAGAAGTCGTACTTCGTAGCACAACTTTTAAATTTTTATTTATTTTTCTTTAAAATGCACTGAAGTCGTGCTTGATAACACGACTTCTTTAACTTTTTTTAAATTCAAAAAAAAAAAAATTAAAGAAGTCGTGTTATCAAGTACGACTTCATTTTTTTTTTAAATTAAAGAAGTCATATTTGATAGCACGACTTCACTTTTTTTTAAAAAAAAATTGAAAACGTTGTACTTGATTTTTTTTTATTTTTTGATAAAGTGATAGAACACAAAATTTGAACGTTCTAAATTTAGTGTATGTAAATAGTGTTAATGTGTCACATTCCTTATTAGAGTGAGTTTATTATTTGAGTTTAGTGTTTATAATTTAATTAAACCTCATAATTAAAAAAAAAACATGTATTTCAATAAAGAAGACATTCATGGATATTTAAAAAATTGTACATAATACAAAATGTTTACAAAACATAGATAAGTATGAATAATAAAAATACAAAATGCCTAAACCAGTTTCTTTTTCACCATTATTTTTTAGAAAAGAAAAAAAGTGAAGTCGTACTTGATAACACAACTTCTTTAACATTTAAAAAAAAAAATTGAAGTCGTGTTATCAAGTACGACTTCAGTGCATTTTAAGGAAAAAAATATAAATTTAAAAGTCATGCTATGAAGTACGATTTTTACATAATGAAGTCGTGCTTTCAAAGTACGACTTGATCCCAAATGGTAAATACTGGTCAACTTAACCCTTTTAGGTAATTTTCAAATAAAAATGCCCCTTATCCGTACAAAAACCGTCTTTCTCCATGGAGAGCTTAAGGAAGAAGTGTACGTACAACAGCCTGAAGGTTTCATCAAAGAAGAAAATGAAGACAAAGTTTACAAATTAAAAAATATACTATACGGCCTTAAACAGGCTCCAAGAGCTTGGTATAGCAAAATTAAGACATACTTTACCAAAGAGAATTTCGAAAAATGTCCCAATGAACACACTTTGTTTATCAAGAAAACTGAAGGCAACAATTTGATAGTTAGCCTTTATGTGGATGATCTGATTTTCACTGGAAACAATAAGAGAATGTGTAAACAATTTAAAGGCTCAATGATGCTAGAGTTTGATATGTCTGATTTGGGAAGAATGAGACATTTCTTTGGGATAGAAGTAATTCAAAGTGATGCTGGGATTTTCATTTTTCAACGAAGATATGCTCAAGAAATATTAGCACAATTCACATGACAGATTGTAATCTAGTAAGAAACCCAATTATTCTAGGAACCCATCTATCAAAGGATGAAGATGATTCTAGAGTAGATGCTACAAAATTGAAACAAGCAGTGGGCAATCTCATGTATCTAACAGTAACTTGCCCTAACTTAATATTTGGGGTTAGTCTAATCAGTAGGTTCATGGCCAATCCAAAGGAATCTCATTGGGCAGCAACAAAACAACTTCTCATATATGTGAAAGGAACTACAGAGTATGGGATTTTTTACGAAACTGGAAGGAAAAGTGCAAGCCTTATAGCTTATATTGACAACAACTATGTAGGAGAGTTAGATGATTGCAGAAGTACTTCTAGTCTAGTACTTATAATGGGGTCTAAAACCATGTCTTAGGTCTCGAAGAAGCAACCTGTTGTAAACTTATCCACCACTGAGGCAGAATACATTGCTACAACATCTTGTGCTTGCCAATGTATTTGGATTAAAGGAATTCTAGAATAACTTGGGGCTGAAAGAAGGAAGCAACTGACATTGTGATATTAAGTGACAATAATTATACCGTTCAATTATCTAAGAATCCAGTCTTTCATGGTAGAAGCAAACACATCGCAATACGATTTCATTTTCTCATAGATTTAGTAAAGGATGAAGTTGTAAGACTAAGTTATTGTAGTTCAGAGAACCAAGTTGCAGACATAATAACAAAATCTTTAAAGCTTGAGAGGTTTGAAAAGCTTCGTAACATGCTTGGAGTAATGAATGTCACAGAAGTAAGCTAGTTGCAAATTCATCTAGCTTAAGGGAGGGAATGTCAGTAATTTTCAAAGCCTGTTTACGTTTTTTTTTTAATAAGTCTTGGTTTCCAGAATCAATTTCCTTCTTGTTCGGTTTGTTACCATGTAGCTTGGGGTTTGTTACCATGCAATGTCGGTTACAATTTTATTTTGTAGGTTATATAAGCCACAATCATTTCATTGAATAAACACACCTTTTTTCAGCATCTTTTCGCATTATATTTCAGCTTTTAACAATGCTTGGTCATTCGAGATGTGTGATGAGTTATACATTTGTGTGTTATGCATTTGTGTGTACATATTTCATTCATTCATACTTTCTTGGAGTAGATGTGATCTATGAAAGAGGGTCTTTATGGTCTTCTACCTTGATCTTGGGAATTTTAGAGTAGGAAACTTCTCATTTGAGAGTTGAAATGAGGGACAACCACAACCAAACTAAACTATCCTGATTGGTTCCTATTAGACTCGTTCTGTTGAGAGTCGATTGATAGAGTATTTTGATACGGTTTATGTACTCATAAACTACTCATGCGTTTTCGTGCGATGGTACCAAATGCATTTAGAAACAAAAATATAAGTACATTAATGCATTTGAGTTAATTGAGTTTGTGATTGAGTATATATTGATGCGTGTGATGTGTATATGTGTTTATTTTTGCCTATTTTTTTATACGTATCTATAATATATGTGAGATATATTTCTCACACTTCTGTTTGTATTTTTGTTTGGGATGAATACTTGTATAGGTGAAGATATGTTTAATGAGGACAAAGAGGAGTTGGTTGATGAAACATAGGTTTTCTATGCTTTGATTTCGTGGGTGCTCTTAGATGTGATGTCAGGCATAAAAACATTATTTTGAAGAAGTTGCTTTGAAGTTTATTTTGATTTTATCTTTAAAAAATCATAAAGGCTAATTCAATACCTAAAAATAATATTTTATTTAATCTTTCATGTCCAAACTATATAGTGTGGTAATATGAGAGTGCATGTTTAGAAAAATTATAATTAAGAAAGATTTAGTATTTAAAAGTGTCATTTAGTAACTTACCTCTTTTTTTTAAGAACTTAATTGTTGTATTAGTTTACTCTCTTTTTTAAGAACTTAATTATCGTACTAGTTCAAAGTCTAATACTATTATACTAATTTACTATCAGTCTAATTTATAAAATTGAAGATCTAATTTGTAAAATTGAAGATAAAAAGTTATTTTAAAATTTTATTTCTTTATATTTTTATTTATAAAATAAATATATATGATTTTTTTTATAAATTTTATATTTATTAATTAAAAATATATTTATGTTTATTAATTAAAAATATTTTGGACTAGAAAGATATTATAAATAATAATAATTTATCTTCTCATAATTTTTTCTCATATATCTCATTAAATTCCGCAAATTAGATTATATTTAAGGATAGAGTTTAATTTTTTTAGAAACCACACAAATTCACTTTCATATTTAATTATGTTATTGTATATATAACTTATAAACCGTGTACTTTAATATATATTATATCTTATACATAATGATAAAAGATATGGAAAATATAAACTTTTGTTAAATATTTAAATTCTTAGAATAAAGTGTTTTTTATCTGATATTGAACTTCAAGAAAAAAAAAAAAAAAAGTTAAGCCGCCTAACTCTTTCATGAAAGAGGTTGTTAGACGGAAGAGAAGATTCCAAAGAAGTCATTCAATCACTATTTTTTTTTTCTTTTCCATTAATGTATTCTAATCAATTAAATAATTAAATTAATTTATTCATCATAAACCAAACTGAGGAAAAGCTCAAGGAAGAAGCAAAACATAACAGCGAAGACAAGGCAAAAAAAACCCCAAACCACTCTGACGAAAAAGGTTGTTACTTTCTGCTTCACTGCGAAGATGAACGGAGGCCCATCTGGTTTCAGTGCGTCAATTCTCTTTACCGAGTTGAATAATCATCTGGGGTGTTCATTTTCACACCCCTTTATGTTTTTTGTGTTAAAGTTTTTCCCTTTTTGATTTGTGTTTATGATGTTCAAATGCTCTGTTGTGTGTTTGTCTGTTCACAGCAAATGCTCCTGTCACAAGGGCTTTCATCATCGCTTCGGCGCTTTTCACAATCTTCTTTGGGATCCAAGGTCGTTTCGGCACTCTGGGGTTGTCTTATCAGGTGCTCCTTTGTCTTTTCTTTTTAATTTCTCGTTATTTTTTAATTTTATGTAACAATTTGTGATTAGGTAACAATTGGTGATTAGGTTACAATGTGTTGTTTTAAGAATGTGTAACTGGGTTTATGTGTGATATTCATGTGTTTTAGGACTTGAGAGTGAATTGGGTCGGTCATCTGGTTTTGAAATTTTGATTTTGATCCTAAATTAATTTGAGGGCCGTTTTGGGGTAATGATTTAGATTTTTTTAAAATTGCCTGGCATAATATGTCAACTTGTGATGATAAGGGTATATAGATTGATCCATGGGTAAATTCTCCATTGATTCGAAATTGAGCTTCAGATTCATTACATTTCTCTTGGAATTGTAGTTAGGGAAAATGATACCAGTGAGCAAATCCGGTGGTAGAATAAATGCTACTTGTCCAACATTTGCTTTCTGGAGTGTCTAAACACTAGAAGCACTGGGACTGTGTTATCTCTCACACAGAGCTGCACTTAATGTGGATTAACTATGTAGTTTTAACTTGTTTTTTTCTCTTTCTGGCAGGATATTTTTGGAAAACTTCGCCTTTGGAAATTTATCATGTCCATATTTTCCTTCTCATCAACACCAGAGTTGATGTTTGGACTGTATCTGCTATATTATTTCAGGGTCTTTGAAAGACAGATAGGCTCCAATAAATACTCCGTAAGTAATTGGCCTTTTGTAAATTTATATTCAGGAGCTTGTGTTGCATCTCTAGATATATTTTTTGGAACCAAGTTCTGGCTAATAAAATGCAAGGTACATGATTTGTTAGATTGATTTGCACGATTGTCCCCTGTTCAAAATAACCACCTATCTATCATCAAATTGTGCCTTGATGTGTCAACCCTACTATGTTCATCTTTTAAATACCATACCTACGTCTATCATTGGTTCTCCATATTCATGACAACCTTATAAATGCGCACGTGCACATAGTAGAGGGGTGGGATGTTTTGCTGTATACATTGTTTATGTTTTCAAATATCTGATTCGCCCTTTATGCAGGTATTTATCGTGTTCTCAGTATTAACTTCACTATTGCTTGAGGTCTTTGCTGTAGCACTTTTAAAAGGTATTATTCTCGATATTGGTCTTTATATGGCTTTCTTTCTCTCTTTAAATTCGGTTAATCTTTGTATTTGATTTTTTGTTGTGATACATTTTGCTTGATGTTTTGGTTGTGCATGTCATGTCTGCTCACGTGGTGAATTTTCCTTCTTGATTGTTTTTTGTCTCACCACTTGACCTTTTTTGAAATTTGGTGACCTTTTTCTGATATCAATTTATTAAGGAATACATATAGCAGTATATGTGGTTGGTTGTTTATCTGGAACATCCCTTCATATGAGATGTTAATGACAATATAATGTCGTACTTCCATAATTTAAATCTCTTTGGTGCCTTCCATCCTCAGTACCAATAACAAAATGTTCCAATGCTGTTTAGGCAAGGCCAAACAAACTGCTTGACTTACACATATTAGTGATGAACAAGAGTTTCTCTGTTTGCGATTGACAATAAAGTTGAGTTTTTCATTTGAACTTTTATTTTACAAGGGTTAATATTACAATATTTAAAGCAAGGTGTTCAAACTTTAATTCTTCAAGTTATTATTATAACATTCAAAAAAAATTATTTACTTTTGATTTAGGATCAAGAGTCATTGTTTGTGCCAGTAGCTTGTATCATTAGGTGAAGGAATTTCAGGAGATTTTGCATTGTGCTATCAGATCTGTTTGAGTGTTTATTTCCTTTATCTAATTCTATTTTATGAACTTATTTTTGTATAATTAAGTTAATTATTTGACCACCGAAAATGTGCCTTATGGTGTGTTTTGGACAGCTACGAAGATTAAACTATTTCAATAATTGATTTTTGTTATAATAGATTATAATCATAATCAGTTTTTTGTTTGGTAAGTTTACTGAAAAGGATTTTAAGATAATTATTGTTTGGATAAAAAGAATGTACTTTTACATAAGAAAATTTGTGTATGAAGCTGAAAAGAAAAAAGAAATGTTGTTGGAAAATAATCATAAGCTACAAATTTTCAGATACAAGAAATCAACTTATTTTGTAGAAAAAAGCTTTTTGACAAATTTAAGCTATTATTCCAAGCACAACTTCTTTTACAAACAAACTTTTTTTTTCTGAATAAAAAGCTGAAATCTAAAATTTAAGTCCAAACATGCTCATCATGTGATTATTTTACTTTAAAATGTCTATCAACTTCCTGGGCTAATGGGTAAGTAGGTTTGAAGTGTACTGTAATAATTGTTTGCTAGCCATCCAATTGATGTCCACTAATTTGTATTAAAAAATAGTTAGTAGTTCAAAAGTGCTCTTGGCATTACACGTAAGTGACATGGTTTTGAGATAGTTGTTCCTATTGATCATTTTAACTTTTAAGTAGAAAATAAGAGAGAAACAATGCCAAAATAATAAATTTATGTTGATATTTGGTGTGAAGGATGTATTGCAAAATACAATGCTCTAACATATTACTTATTTGTTGTAGATGATTTGCCTTTCAGCAATAGTATACTTTTCAGTTGCAGTGTAATCGATTCATACTAAGATGGAACTTAAATCCCAAGCCTGGCTTGCAAAAAAGTATTATGCTTAGGATTAACTCTTTTGCTTAAAGGAGTCAAATTTAAAGCATGGGTTTACTTATTTAATAATTTGAGCTCAACTTATTTAATTCATTTATAACATAATTATTTCTGTTCCCTTTATCAAATCTTGAATTATTTTTTAAGTTTATTAATTTAGTATTTAACTAAAAAAATTGTGCTACAAGATGAAACAGAAATTTAAATAAAACAAGTTAAAGAATCTTTAAACATGGAAGTTAGGAAATGATATTGTTTTAGATAAAATTACAATTTACTAAATACACAGTTTTGTTATCTAAAAATAAGAAACAAAACAAATGAGAGCAATTTTTTGGTCCTAACTATGTGAAACATAAGCTCGTTTTCAAATGTTTGAATTGCTAATTTTCTTTTACAGCCTTAGTTTATTGTGAAAGTCTATTAATGAGACATTCTCTCATTTCACTAAAAAAGTGGATGTATTCATTGGGCTATTAACACTATTATTCATACTCAGTTGAAGGAATTATCCCTTGAACACCGAGTAGGGTCATTAAATATTACCACAATTTAAATCCTTTAATTCTATGGACATTTCTAGAATAAAATTTAAATTTTTGACATTGTTAATTAAAATTAATTTATGACTGGAGGTGGTATTTTTTTTTTATCATTACACAAACACTACACTAACAAGCTATTCATGGGCTTCTGGTGTTAGAGCTTGACTGATCTATATAATTGAGTCTTTAGTCAAGCTTGCTAGTTTTGTACAACAAACAAGTTTGATTAAGTAATCAACAAGCTGAAATTGAATAGTTTTTTTTCATTTGTACTCCTACATGTAGGCATGTTGGATTATATTGAATGTTCTGTCTTCTTTTTTATAGTGGCAAATGGAACATACACATTATGTAAGAATTTGATAGATTTATGTCCACTCTTTGCAGATCCTACAGCAAACCTAGTCACACCTGGACCATATGGCCTTATATTTGCTTCATTTGTACCCTTTTTCTTTGACATTCCGGTTTCAACACGGTTTCGTGTATTTAGCTTCTTCTTCTCAGACAAGTCATTCATATATCTTGCCGGTCTTCAGGTATTGTTGAACTGAATTATGGGTGCTTATATAAATTATGCATTTCTAGAATCATTCAGTGTCTGAAAACTAATTTAAATTCTTGTAGCTTCTTTTGTCATCATGGAAAAGGTCCATCTTACCAGGGATGTGTGGCATCCTTGCTGGTTCCTTGTACCGATTGAATGTCTTTTACATCCGCAAAGCAAAGGTAAATTTAAGTCTGAAAATTTGAGTTTGTTTTTTTCTAATTTTATTTTAGATCGAAGCAATTTTGTGTCAGTGAATTCAGATGGCCTGTAATATGTTCACCTTTTATTATGGATGCAAGCTTTCTCTAAGGAAGATATGTATATAAAGTTATAAATATATTGTGACAGGTTTCATTTACACTGTTAATCAAAATCAATCTTACTCGAATTAATCACATTTATTAGGATGAATATTTTATCAGTTTCACAGTTTGATTAGAAAGGTCCATAATTCACATCATGTTTTGCTAGTTGATGTATCTTAAGCTTAACTTTTTCATACACCTATTTGATCCCACGAGGTTATTTGAGTTTTACAAAGTTGGTGGGCAAGATCAACATATCAATTATAATTAAATTATCATATTGATTTAAGTGGCTTTCTATACGGAGTTATATACACAGCATACTTGTGGCTGTTTATGTTTCTAAGATTTGGCATGCAGTATCGATATTTTGAGCACAATTGGTGCTTAATTTTATTTAAGCACCTTCTATATTGAGTTACACCCACACATACACACGTATGTACATACATTCATATAATCACATAAATGTATTTTAAAAATTTTCAAAATTTCAGAATTTAAAAGTAAACACTTTAATTACCCATGATTTAGTCAGATTGATTTAAATCTCTTTCCATGTTTATGCATGTTTGAACTTTGCTTATTAAAGGTAAAACCAAATTTAAAATCTTTCTAGTATTAGACTATTAGTGTGAACACGAAGTGCCTGTTTGTGTTGCTAACTAAACGGAGTTTGTGATAGCAAGATTTTAAAATGTGCTTTAGCCACTGTTATCAATAGCACACTTTTGCAGCAGTGCATGGAGGAGTGACCATTGGCTGTCACGTTTTCAATAGTGGTGTGTTTTTCATTTCCGGGTGGCCATTTCCCAACCAAAAATGTGGGATTTTGCTGTGCTATAAGAAAGACTGGCCTGAATACCCAATTTTGCTTTAACCACTCCATTGTGAGGGGTTTTGCAGGCCAAACTTGACATTTCCCCCCTTTTATTGGTAAAGGGAAAAACCTTAACACTATTTATTTTTCTCACACTTCTCTCCTCTTTGTTCTATGGTTCTGCCTCTACTTTGCAGACAGAGCTACAAAGTCACCCATCTCCTGTGGTTTTCTGGTGACACCCAAGTCCCGACCTTCATTCTATGACCTTGCTTTGTTTTGTTCTCTCTCCCTGTGACAGCTCTCTGTTTTGATGTCTCTACTTGTCGCGTTTGTTCTGTTTTCTGGTGACATTTTGGGTGTTGATGTGGAGTTTCTGGCCAACCTCATGACAGTGCTCTTTTTTATCTCCATGGCAATGCTCTGTTCTCATTTCGATTATTAATTATGATCATGTCTTGCTTTTGGGTATTGTTTTTAGCATTTATATATGTGGTATACATTATTTAATTAGCATCTCAAAATTGTAGAGTAGTTATAGCTGTTACCCCCTGTAACTCACTTTTCGACCCTAGTAAGGGCTTGCTGCTATGCACCACTATCCAAGATAGATTACTATGATTTTAATAAGGGAGTCTATTTATCTAGGAATGTGTGAAGTCCATTCATCAAGCAAAGCAAACAGAGATTAATTATGAGTGCCAATAGTTGACCTTCTTTATTAAGATCCACTGACAGCTCTAGCTCTAGGACAGAACATTGGAACTTTTCTTTCTTACAATGCTTTACACAACTATCTATGTTGAATCTTCGTGGGCATTATATAGGACTTACAGCTTAGATGCTTGCCTGCCCTTATCTGTAAACCAAATGCTAGCTGTTGATATTGTTCTAGTTTGAGGTGGATGGTGATAATAAATTAAGATTTTGTTTAACTATCAATATGACTCCACAATGTGTTTCCTGCATTCAGTGCATTGTGTAGGTATTAGATATCTATTTGGTCTTGACATGCAAGTCTGCTATTTGAAGTATATTCATTTTTTTTAAGTTTAGACTATCTTATTTTTCCACTGTTTCCACTTTGATTTCTTCTCCCCCCATTATTTGAATGTATAAATTTCAAACAGTATGCAGCATATTATTATACCTCAAGTGCTTACTGAGAAATTGTTATTTGTTTTGCTTATGTGATCCTGTACTACAGTTCCCAGAATTTATCTCGTCGTTATTTTCACGAATTACGTTGCCATCTATGGGGAGTCCACGTGCAGCAGCATCATCAACAAGGAATGTTGGGAATTTACCTTCCTATCCAACACGCCAAATGGAGGCAAGTTTACTTTGTGCCCATAATTCTTCTATGGTTTGATTTGCATATCTTAGGTAGCTATGCATTTATGATTTTAATCACACTATCAGTTTTTTATGCTGCCATGATATTTGAAGCTGGGGGTTTGTATGTAGTAATATCATCACAAATGATGTCAATTCTCTTTTTAACTCAACATTAAAATATTCATATGCATTTTCCTCCAGTATCTGCTGTGCAAACTGAACTTGTTTCAGTTTGTTAGTGCTAGAATTTAGTTAATAGCTCGCTACAATCTATATACTCACGGCTTGATTCATCAACATCTCTCTCTACATGCAAGGCTCATGAGTTTATGAACCATACTTGATTTCAAAATAACGGCTGATTTGTCAAATCAAGCTTGAGTTCTCTTAAGGGAGACTCATAGCTTGTCTGTGTCTGATTTTACTTTTTGTATCATTCAATAGATTTTTTCAATTAAAACTGATGAAAATTAAAGAAAAAATTATTGGTTATAGGATTTGAGTTTGATGTATCACATTCAAGTAGCTTGTTTGCTAGAAGTTTGTCATAAAATTTGATGATGTGATTTATGGCTTTAAAATATTTAATGTGTCAACAACATTCCTAGAAGGAATATGTAGGATTCTATACTTTTTGACAATTAGTATCATCTTTTGCGTGCAGAGAAACTACCCTGCTCCAATGCAATCTGCAGTGGAACCATCGGAGGACTCGATCACTACGCTGGTCTCGATGGGCTTTGACAGGAATTCTGCCAGACAAGCCCTGGTGCAGGCCAGAAATGATGTCAATGTGGCCACCAACATCCTATTAGAGGCACAGTCTCACTAATTCCATAAATGTTGCACGTAAATGAGACCCAGATTGTTCTGAATTGATTGATGATAGATGAAATCCTAATCATGAAGGATTGGAAATTCACTAATGATGATGTGAGGATGTTTGTGAACTTCAGGCATTCGTATATATAGTATCATCCTCAAGGATTCCTCCTTTCTCAGGATCATTTTTCCCACCTTAACTTGAATCTTGGCATTATTGATAGACAAATGAGTTAGGATCCTGTACAAATTACTTGCAGTATATTGAAAGTACGCACATTTATGAATTGTGAATCAGATATTTGTAGTTTCAGGTTCTTCTATGCTGTTTATTTAAAGCACATGGAGGCCAGTTCCACTCTTTTGAGGTTTGCTACTGTCTACAAAATTTTTTCTTGTAGTCCCTCCACACCCCAACACTAAATAAATCAGAAAAAGAAAATCATAATATTGCAAATTGTTGAGGATAATTTCATTGCCCTGAAAATTGGGTTGGGTTAAAAGCGTTAAGCTTTTTCTTGTGGAAATTAATTTTGGCTGTGTAAGTTATCTCCTTCGTTGAGATCCTAATACCATTATTTAAGCAAGAAAAAAAGCATGTTGCTGAAGTTGTACATTTCTGTAAATTTATCTTTGCTCTTCCTATTTTGAAATTTATACGGATGAATTTGTTCTTTAATTTTAAAAAAAAAATTTAATTTTTTATATTTAAATTTAATATTTAGTGACAATTTTTATTTTAATAAAATTGATAAAAGGATTAAATGCGATTTTAATTATTTTTATATTTGAATATAATATTGAGTAGTATTTATTATTATAAAATTGATAAAAAAATTAAAACCAAATTTGATGAAAAGAAAAAACATATTTAATCTATCAAAAAATTTACTAAAGTTGAATTGCAACATGTAATTGTAAACATATGCATAACGTGTGTCTGGTTCAGATTTTCTTGAGTGTATAACTAAAATGAACATGATTTTGAAAGTATATTTTTTTATTGGTTTAAAATTTATTGAAAATTATAAATTTTGGTAAACATCACTTCATATTAATATTTTTTTTATTTTATAGTTTTGAATAAATTTTAATTAATTATGGAATACATTTGAAGGAATGTGTTATAGAATGTATTATCAACCATTACTGAATGGATGTTTATTAGCAAATTACTGAAATTAGTTGTAAAATTTCATCCTTCGTAAACCCAAGCCCTCCTTTTAATCCTTAAATTTATAAGTGCTGGTCATTTTTCCTATTCACTTTATAAAATTATGTTTCAAAGTGAGGTACAATCTCAAAAACACTAAAATTGGATTAGGCTTATTTCTTGGGAAAATAATGAAAAACATTGAAATTACTCATTTATTATTTGTCAAAGATTTGAAAGTTTTCAAGATATTAATATTGAAATAAAAAAATATATCCTTATTTTATAATAACACAAGAACACAAACATTCACATGAAAATAGAAGTTATTTAAATGTAAAAAAAATATATATATATATTCTTTTCACATCATTTCTAAATTTCGGAAAACTTATTTGATGTAAAATTTTTTAAAGAAAAGATAAATTAATTCTTTTAAAGGACCGTTTGAAGGAACTAAATGTTTAAAAGCTTAGACTAGGTTTAATATAAATAACTCAGTTAATAAAAAATGAAAATTTATTTTTTAATTAAAATATTATTTGAATTCTGTCTGGCTTCTTAAAATAAAAATATTATAATATTAATATAATTAACTGTCAAAATAATAAATATGAAATAAAATTAAGATATAGTTTATTATAATTTTAATTGTTCAACATAAGTATATTTTTAAATAGTTCTAGTTAAATAAATTTAATTATTTTTTAACTCTTATCCTTTTTATAACTTATAACTTTTTTTTTTAACAATAAAATATTTTATTGAAATTTTAAAACAAATAATATAGATAATATAATAATTGAGATGAATCATATAGTATTGAAGTAGATACTTTATTAAAATAAATCATGTCATCTAATAAAGTAGAGAATGGAATTTTATTAAGTATTGAAAGTAAAAATGAAAAGATAAGGTATAGGCTAAAAATGTTATTTCATATTATGTTTGTAAAAATGCTATAGGTTAATAAGAAAATCTTGTTTATTAAAAACTACTATTGTATTCAAGCTTACAAACTTGTCATAAATTAAAAAGGCTTGTAAAAATACACTCTTAAACTGTAAATATTCAATTATCACAAATGACTATAAAAGGAGTCAAGAAATGAATGATCATTGCGCAGTGCAAATGACTAAATTTAAGAGGCATCATAACAACGTTTAGAAGCACGCTAGAAGTGTTCGAGCTCCAAATTAAATTTAAGAAGTAAAAAAATGGCAAGGAACATATATATACAGTTCAGAAACAGTTGCTACGAAATTCTACTTCAATACTTTAAACATGAGGATGCAAAACTAAATCATGCAGGCTTTAAAGAATGAGCATGACATTTGACTGCAGCCTCGCAATACTTGCCCCAACAACATGAGCTCCACTACCCCAGTGACCAAAAGTTTTATAGCATATGCACTGAAGCAGGTCCATACACAAAGACTCATAGTTGACTCAGTCATCACTATTGACAAAAGAAACTTCGTCAGTGCTCAACAAAAAGCATAATTTAAAATACAAGCAGTAAACCTAGAGTCAATTTTCCAAAACAGTCACAAATACGGCTAAGCAAATGGTATCACTTAAACAAAAGCAAAAGCAGTTTGTGGACTTATGTTCAAGATCATAAACATAGGATAGGAAATTATCATTTGCATCATACAACTTAATTAATTAATGCCATTGCAGGCAATCAATTGACTGGAGTAACAGTTGGATTGTCAATCCAAGTGATATATATAATCAATCCCATGTTAGCTGAAACACTCACATAAGACTTTCATTTTATCTTTATCTCATTCACCAACTTAATTCTTGTATGAGACACACTTATTAATTTCATTACTACCACTGGCTATTCAAACTAAAACATAAATACACCCTACTACCGTGTATGCGGAAAAACCTAAGCGGAAAAACGGCTTCTAAAAAAGTTGGGGATGGAATATACAGTATGAAGGATCAAGTATACATAGATGTTACTGTATTTTCTTTGAATCCAACAACTGCTAATGGAAAATATGTTTGAGGCATCAAACAGTTATCCAATGCTTGCATTTTAAATGAGTATAGTTACAGATTTCTCCAAGGATTCAGCAACAGATTACTAACCTTTCAATGCAACAGCATTTGATGATAAACAAAATAGTTCAATGATGAAGATCACTGAAGATGGAAACTCCCAGACCTATAGCAAGGACATACTTTAAAGTTAAAGACATGCATTGCATTTAACATCATAGACATATTAGACAGGCACTGGAAGTGATCAACAATAAAACTAAAAGAACCAACTTAGATTCCTCATTGCAAATATTACCATCATGGCAACAAGAAAAATCTTGAAGTAACTTGAAATCATTAGTATAAGCAAAAGGTCAACGCCCCTGCATACATGGACAATTAAGCTGAAGTGATCAAGATGGTCCAGAAACACCAAACTGATATCATAGAAATATATAAAAATTAAAAAAAAAAAAAAAAAAAAAAAAAAAAAAAAAAAAAAAAAAAAAAAAAAAAAAAAAAAAAAACTCATGCCTCCATAACATTAAAACGATAAAAAATAGTCCCATAATCTATCATGCATTTTATTTTCTCTTCCCCATTAACTACAAGGGTTAAACGATATAACTTGATTGTTTATCATTAGGTCTATCAACCTATGGATGCTATCTCTTGGGCATTAGTATAGAATGCTAGTCCATTACAAGTCAGTTTTAAAGCAGTTCAGCGAGAACTGTCCTAAGGCAGTTAATTCAGTTGTAACTGCTTGCATGGCTACATAAGCTACATTTGTACTCTGGTAAGTTAAAGCAATCAGTTTCTTCTTTTTACTAAATTACTTTTCTAAATCTCTCTGAGCCTTTATCAATTCACCAGGCAACAATGTTTCTAAACTCATACTCATAATAGACAAGACTCTAGAAGCAATTCTCCTCATCATATCTATATAAAAACCCACACAAAAATTTGATAGATTCATGAGATTCTCCTAATGGACAATTTTGTTAGCCAATCTTTCTTCTGATTGCTAAAATAACAAACAGATTGTAACTTATTCCTGTCAAACTAATTATCTTTTCTTCATTACAAGGTATGACAAATAAATAAAAAATATATACCTGGAGATGGTGATTGATACATGGAAAAATATCTTCATCATAAAGAAGAAAGTTAAAAGAAACATAAAGTTCCCAAATAAAACATCCATCACCACCTGACAATGAAAGCCATAAAACATTCATTATAATTGATATAAAAATCCAGACTAAGCGTATTTTGAGAAAAAGGGTGATTGAAATATAGATATCTGAACCTTCCAGAATATTGATACTAATGAAGAGACACTCATTGATGAACCCAGTTTTCCCTTTTCCAAGATCAAACATCTGTCTTCAACAAACAGTGAAGTCATCCTATGTGATATATGGTTTTGTAAAAGTAAACCAAAAGCTAGAATTTATGATATTTTAGTCCTTAAGCATTAAAAAGAATGATGTCTAAAAAGAATGCATACAAGCTTCAAAAAGAAGAAAAATGACAGTCAATTTCCAGAGTAGTCCCTGCAAAGTCATAGTAAGTATCTCCTGGTTAGTGTTGGAAGGTAAAAATGAACGAGTATGGAGTAAGAGGAAAAGAATCATGATAAATTGGATCTCAATATTCTGAGCATTACACATGCCATATGTTAAAATGAATTTTATCAGCATGTTATTAAAAACATTTTTCTGTGAAAACTCATTTAGAAGATGCACTCTCACATAGAACCATGCATATTATTCAAGTTCTACCTGATTATAAAAGAAAAAGAAATATCTTGCGTGCATGTACCAACTGAAGCATAATTTATTTATTTGAATATCCAAAATCTATTGATGAGTATAAAGATTAGGATCCCCCAAAAGTAACAATGTAAATCCTGTTGGGATTCTAATTATAGTTCAAAACTGAAAATGCTTCTTGTTTGTTATTATAAGACAATAAAAGTAGGACTGTTCGTTATACACTAATATCTGTGGCTATGCTAACTGGAATAATTTGATTGCCAATTTTTTTTTAAAAAAATATCATAATTGCACTATTCAGAACTGTAAAAATAACTTAGTGATCATTAATGATACATAAAAATAACAACACTCATGCAATAACGTAATTATGCAGGATGGTAGTGCTGAAGTAATAATGGAGGAGCTCAACCATACCTGAAACCTTATTGTTTCTTGATTGATGACATTGTGGAGGAGATGTCTATAGGCCTTGGGCTTGTGAAGTATCAAATCTATTACAAGAATCTGCAAAGGGGGAAGGGGAAACAGGGTCATCTCAAGAGAAAAAAAACTAAGGGTCTATTAGGCAGGAGGGGAAGAAATAAGGCAGATGTAAATAGAAAAATGAGAAACAGTGTGGATGAAAATAAGTGAGAAATAAGGTGGATATGTTTTGTGAGAAATAGGAAAGAGACAAATAAAAAAAATTGTTATTCATTTTCAAAGAAGGACAATCCATTGCCACCACCATAAACAAATAGAAAGATAATAGATTATAGTCATCTGAAAATTAGCGGATTTTAAAGTGAGTCAATTGATTATAGCCTATAAAAATTGATCATATAAGATTATAGTTAAAAATCGGTTGTTAATAGTATCGTACTATTGTGTTTGCCTTAATCGATTAACATAGGCTTTGAAACAGTTACTGTAGAATTTTCAAATAGTTGAGCAAAGAAATAAAGAGGTATTTTCCTCCCTTCTCTCCTCCCACCATTTCCACATTACCAAACAGACCGTTAAGAGATTTTAACTTATAAAAACCAGTGGTATAAGGGAGTACAAGGCACCATGTTTTCACATTCAATATATTCGTCTGCCACAGCTCTGCAATTCCCCTACAACACAAAAAGGTCTGAAAATCAGTTCATTAATTGAGAAATTCAAGACAAAATAGAATGAATAATAACGAATTTGATCTTATTTTTTCAATAAAAATAAAAAGGCCTACACATTTCATCAAGCGAATATTGCCTGGAGAATACTGCACGTAAAGTGTTTTGACAGGAGACCCACACTGAATGCATTTGTAACCCATTGGTGATGAATTTATAGTTCAGATTCAATCAAAACACCACCTTCATAACAGTCAGTATCCGGAAAACACCCAACTTCTACAAACAGTGACAAAGGAACCTCAGGTGCGAAACCCGATAAGAAAATTACAAAGGAAAACATATTAAAATTTAAAAGTTAGGGTCATGCATTTTCTTTCAAGAAAGGTTAATCAAGTTATAAATTAACTCAGAACAGAAAAAATAAAAAATGCACGCACAAGGTCAAGTAGACCAACACAATTGACAATCCTATAAGATGATAATAAAAATATGAGAAATTAAAAAAAAAAAAAAAAAACACTAAATTGAAGAGAAATTGCAAGCAGATTGTATGATAGTACCTACTGCAATGCAACCATTGAAAAGAGAATGAATGAGAGGAATGCAAAATTTAAATTCAATCAAAGGGATGAAATTACCTCAAATATGCATAAATCACTTCAAATTGTGTCACAAGAAAAACCCAACTTCTGAACTCAGCAAATTTCTTGGGAACTCTCCTGCTTTTGAAACATGAATTGGGCCTGTTTTGGGCTTTTAATCTGAAATGCCACAACTCCTTTTTTTGAATGGCTTCTTTATGGGTGTTTGTTAATTTTACTTGCCAACTTTTCTTTTTTATCAAAATACCTTGAGAGAAAATGTTTATGTTGGTAAACAATATACCAAAAATGTATTTTTGTTATGTGATAATTGGTGTGAGAGATAGTGACATCGCATTACATAACAAAACCTTGTTAGTTTTCTTCACTTCGAAAATTCATCCTCCTAATGGAAATACATTTTTTTTTTGTCCTTTGAAAATGTAGTAGAGATAATAAATAGACACATAAACTTAATATTATTAGAAAAGTCTCTTCAACACACATTCTTTTATATTTTTAACAAATAATTAAATATTTTATTTCTTATATATTTTTTTAAATTATTTTTTATTTTTATACTTTTAAACCCATCAATTTCAGTTCTTTAATTTTTAAAAATATATATTTTTATCAATTTTATGATAATAAATATTATATGTAAATATAATAATAATTAAAATGGTATTTGATTCTTTTATTAATTCTAAGGTAAACAATTATAAATAACTATTAAATTTAAGTATAACAAGAAGTATTTTTTAAATTAAATTATAATTAATAAATTAATATATAATTTGTTTGAAATCTATCTATAAATAAAAATTGTAAAAATAATTTAATAAATTATCCACAAATTCACCGTAACTCCACAAAAGTTGGAAGTTGGTAATGAATATTAATATAGATTATACAAATTGACTCACCTTCAAATAATATTGTCATAATTTCATTTAAAAAATAATTCATTTATTTAATTTATTTGACTAATAAAAATATAATTTCATTGTATTAACAACCCATTTTATTAAGGAAATTTAATTCAGTTAGTTGAGTAGGCACGAGAATTATTACAATTTCTCTTCAATTTTTACACATAAAAATAAAAAATTCATTTTTTTTATATACAGGAAAACAAACCTGTATTAAAATTTGACAAGAAATTTTACTAATATGCAGTGTTTTTAGTAGATTGGTGCTCCACGCACAAGAAATTGCGTAGGTCCCTATGCTGTTTGGTTGAATTTCTTGATTAATTTATGGTTAGAAGCAATTAATTGTGATCTAATTCGAGTTCTTATCCATTTGCCTGAAAAAAAATAAAAAATGAACGGAAATGATAGACAAGAAATGTAAGCTTATGTATTCATCTATTAGATTCATATCCTCATGTCTGTTTCAACTTGCAGCCAATTTCTTCACACCACCTAAGAAAAAAATTTGCATACATGATAAAAAGTAAAGTACAATGGAAAAAACATTTTCTTTCGCATTAAAAACATGACTAAAAACATGATTGCTTATGGTAAATAATTTGGGGAACAAGCCCCAACTCATGCCTCTCCATTTACTAGAAACTTGTAATCCTTAATCCCCAATTGTATCTCAAAAAACCATTCTGGAAGAAGCAGCACAAGAATGTAAAACTATACTCCTCCCTTCCATAACTGCATTGGTTTAACCTGTAAAACCTGAACAAGATTTTAATACTTCCTTCCATAACCTCATTGGCAGTGGACCAGCTTGGAAAGTTTGAGCAGAACACAAATCCAAGTCCAAGAACAACAAGAAAAATATAGAGGGCATCCCTTATCTAGGAATGAGTATATGCATAAAGTGGCAAAAGAAGGGTTACATGGGACTTATGTCTATCCGGCTTTTGTGGAGTTGAAAAGCTGGGATTATCCATCTTCCGCAGCTGCATTGTATGCCTTCCCAATCGAAGGATCCCAAACGGGCATCACAGTGAACACAGGACAGCTTTCCCTCCAATGCACCTTCCTCAACTGAGTAACAAGAAATATTAGTAAAAAACTGCACTTCTATGCATATTTATATGTATAACTGTGTATAACACAGTACATCACCAAACAACCTTTCATGTGTTTTTACATAACCATTCTACTTAAATGTACTCCCCACTTCTAAAATCATCTGCCAGTTTAGGAATCATGATTTACTTCAAGATAATTGTATTTAGTCAGAGAAGATTATTTTGTCATAATAATCTATGCAATTCATACTTTTCTTAAATGTACATTACTTTAAACAAGAAAGGAAAGAAAATCTATTCAGTAAATTGTTCAAGAAAGGCAAGAAAAAGGTGGAAAACACACTAAAAAATTTAAAAGACCATTCTGCACAAAAAGTACGGCATAAATTCACAGAAAATAGAGATACTGTAGTATTGTTTTGAATGGTTTCTTACCAGCTTTCATCCACCGTAGAGGCTCAATAAATATGGATGAACACTCAGATTCATTAGATTTGTTGAAAGGGTTGCCTCCTCTTTGTTTGTTCCACTCAAAGGCTGTCTCACCCTTACCTGGAACATGATCTATGACATTTTCATGCAAGGCAACAAGTCTACGACACTTCCTACAGCGATATTTAGGTCTACGATTATTTTCCACTTTAGTAGTTTCTTCTGTCCCTGAAGAAATTTCAACAAGCATGCCAGGATCTGCACCAAGTTTAGAACTGTCTATAGTCATCCCTGATAAAGGACTTTTACCTGAAAAAAGAGACATTTATTTCCTCAGATGACTAAATTTTCTCATTTACATTACTAAAAATGATAAAATGATTCACATGAGCACAAAATAAGTGTAATCATAAACCAAAACAGAAGCTACAAGGAATATAAGTTAACTTGAATATTGATACGTACAAAGGGATGATGAAATAATGAGAGAATAAACACTTAATTTTCAGGGTAAAAAGTTGTTTCTGTATAGAATTTGGGAGATGAAGCAACTCTAAAATCTAGCCCACGATCTTCTTACTTCCTAAAAATTTAATGGGCATGATGACATGTGAAAATAAAGTAAACAGTGTAAATTGTATCATTCCAGGGATGACAAATAAGAGGGTCTCATACACACGAAAATAATACACCGTGTTGCTTAAACCCATCTACTATATTATTCTTTTCCACCTACTATATTCTTTTCACGTAAGTAGTGTTATAACAAATAATAAGTACCACAATAAGTCGGGGAGAAGAAGCCATACTTAGTATTTTTAGACGAAAGTGCTTGTATCGAGAGCTGGAGTGATCAACCTTGAAACCCATCTCCTCAAACAGTTTCAACTAAGGTTGGAGAGAGAGAAAAAACGTCATAATTCTGATTGGTGTTTCTTTTAAAAAGTATATGTGCACGACCATACAAAGAGACCTTTAACAGCACACACCTGCTCTAGAAAACCATCATTGGGACAAACATTTTCACAGCTCTGCCTCAACGATTCAAGGGCATCTGTAGTACAGAAAAATACAAAAAAAAAACGTATAAATCCGATCCACGGACCATTCAACTTCTAAAAATAAACAATAGCTACTAAGCCCATTTTCAAAATAAATACTCATATCAACATTTAACAACAATACTGAACTGATTATGATGTATGCATTATTGAAACTAACTTATCATTTTAGTCCCAACAATTTTGGATGGCAAAGACTAAAATGGATTAAAAATCATCTGTGTAAAGACTAAACCGTCAAATTGTCAGGGTAAAAGATCGAGTCAATAATTAAATCTGGTATTTAAAAATAGCTATAGATCTTCAATAAATTTTTTTTCAACTTATTTTAGTAAACTTGGCAGAATAAGCCTATTTTCAACTTCATTTCACTCAAATTCAAGGTAAAGCTTATAAACAAATAAGATTTGTATTGGATCATTAGTGTTTATCCAATCACGCTTCAAATGCACAGAATCATAACTTAAAGTATTGGTTTCAGTTTCACACCTTCTACTGATAGACGTTCGGTTCTCATCAAATAAGCCGTAATAACCGCCGCACTGCAAGAAACACACGAAAAACCCTCAAACTCAGAAAATTACAATAGTAATAAATAATCGACGAAATTAAAATCAATCAGAACCTTCTGGAAACTCCGGCGAAACAGTGGACGAGAACGGAACCTTCCTTCCGACCGCGATCAATGAAATCGATGCAAGCTTCCAGGTAATCCAACAAGTTCTCGTCCTCGGTGTCTCGGAGAGGCACAGCCATCCTCACAAACTTCAGGTCGCGGCCAGCGTACTCAAGCGAGTAGAGGAGCTTCTCCGGCGACAGTGCCGATTTGGAGGCGATGTCGCCGGCGTCCGCCACGTGGACTTTGGTGATTTCCTTGGCTTCGATGGAGAGATTGGGACGCCATTCGGAAAAGAAGGAGATGGAGGCGGAGCTAAGGACGGAGAGAATGTGCGTGACGCTGTGAACGGTGCCGTTTTGGAGAATCTCCGCCGCGTCACCGATGTTGCCGATGGAGAGGTTTTCTCGGACAGTGTAAGGCATCACAGTGAAATCGAAATCCAAATTCAAATTCAAATTTAAATTCGATTCTGTTCGGAAACTGGACTTGAGTGTGCGCGAGATGATGAGAAACATAAAAGAAGTCCGAAATTAGGGAATCGAAGTAAGACGAGACAAAAATGTAATGTAAATCCGTTTTTTATTTTATCACTCATAATTCGTGACTATATCATATTTATATTTATATTTATTTTCAGTTAATCACTTTTATAAGAACTTATACATTAAAAATAAATATGATATATTCAATAAATTAAATTATGAATGTTATATCTTAAAAAAAATTAATATATTAAAAAAAAGTATTTATATATTATTATTCCGGATAAAAAAAGTTGACTCGATTGGAATAATGACGGCCAAGTGGGTCCCGTGTGTATTTATTCCATAATTTTGTTCAACTTTTGGAAGAAGGATTGGATATGATCTAAATTTAGTTGAATTTAATTTAATATTAGATAAAAATTTATTTAAGTTTTTTAAATTATAATTTACTATATTTTTTTAAGAAAAAAATATAAATATAAAATTAACGTCTCTAATTCTATATAAGAAAAAATGTCTCTAATTCTACGTCGAAAGTATTAAAATTTAAAAGAAAAATTTTATTGATGTAATGTATTTTCTCTTTTATTTATAGCATTTCAACATGATAGATCAAAATTTTATAAAGATGAAATTCAACAAAAAAAAAATTAAGTATCATCACTTTCATTATTTATTATTGATCATCATTTTTAATGTTAAATAATTCTTTTAAATATATATAAAAGAATATTTGTTTAGGTTATTGTGCATCAATATGTACTAGATTTAATAATGATTAATCTTTAATAAAAGTTCAAGTTAATAATTTATAATGAATATTTTATTATATTTTTTTCATCCACAATTTTCAAATAATTCTTGGTTAAGGAATTTGAATTTCACCCCGACCCATTAGATATTGATATTAAAAGTACAATATAATAAAATTGATTAATTTATTTTTATTCATTGCTCTTAATTTCGCCATATCTAAAACAATATAATAATGACTTTAGGTTAAAACTTAAAAATTTTATTTTTTGATAAAATTATTCTGATTATTTTATCTTTTAAAATATTTATATCGGTCTTTTTATTTCTCAAATTTGGATCAATAATCGTGACTTCCTTAATTTTATTTTATTAGGTTTTTAAAACGTTCACACAAGAAACCGTAATGGCCATGAAATTTTCTTGATGTGAAAAGCGATTTACTACAAACTTAAAAAAGACTCAAGCGAGAAAAGAGATTATATTTTCTCGTAAAGGATTGCAACATTGTAAAAGATTCTTGAGAGTAGGATTGTGAAATGTTCAGCATTTTGGATTCGTTAGCAGGAGGATGATAACCCTTAAACAATTTTATGAAACAAATAAAAAAAACTTCTAAAAAAAATAGGAAACAGAAACACAACTAAAAAAATTTTAATATCAATTATTTAGGATTTTTAAAATAAGTTAACAAATTAATGTAAATTATTATTATTATTATTATTATTATAGTTATTGTTAAAAAAAAGATTTTTTATTTATTTTTAATTATTACGTGAGTTATCTTCCTAACCCGTGAGGCAAAAGTTATGTAGAACTGACTAAAAAATTCAAGTTCTAGTACAGACCAAAATGGGATGAACTAACTTGTACTATCATCCTAAAAAGAAATGTTTCAACCCTAGACAAAAACGAAAGAAAGATATAACATTGATTCTAAATAAGTTGAACCCTATACTAAAATAAGTCTTTCTTCATTGATTCTTTTAAGATTTAGAAAGTAAGATATAATATCAAATGTAATTATAATTGATTATATATATATATATATATATATATATATTTTGTACTGATACAGAGCCTACTCCTACACTAATACACTAAAATCGAATATACCTCGACTTAAGAATCTCCCAATAAGAATAACCGAAGACTAATCGGTATAATTAATTAAGGCATAATAAAAAAGGTTAATGATTTAAGTAAAGTCGTTTATGTCTAAGCACCATGCTAAGTGAAGACCTAAGTCAGAGAATCAGCCCAACAAGCAAGCTCATCCAAATGACAATATAAATAGGGGTAATAAATGAAATGTAGGTCATTCTATAGTACACATTAATTGTCATTGATCTTATTACTGACTTGAGCGTCAGAGCGCCTTCGTAGGTACCCCCACTGAGGAGAATGCGGAGTGAAGAACCAATACCTAGAAGCCGAAGACTAGTCGTTCTAGTGTAGATCATATCCTAGGAGTCACCGGTTCCAGCAAGAACATATATATTATAATTTTTTTTATAATAATTTTTCTAATGGTATAAAAAGTTGAGATATAATATTAATTATAATTATACCTATGTTATATATTAAAAAAAAACTCTTCTTAACCTTTTTTACATTAATTTTTATGATAATTAATATAGAAAATGAAATATATTATTAATTGTTAAAAATGTGGATGTATATTTTTTTTAATTTATTATCACATAATATTTTATATTGATGATATTAAAATTTATATTAGATTTTATAGTAAAATTGTCTTCATATAATAAAGAAACTGTAAAGATCATTAAGGTTAACTTAAGTGAAACAATGAATTTAAGTGGTGAAAAATGAAAGTATTTAGTAAAATTTTACATTGATGATATTAGAATTTATATTAGATTTTATAATAAAATTGTCTTCATATAATAGTGAAACTATAAGGACCATTAAGGTTAACCTAAGTGAGACAATGAATTTAAGTGGTGAAAAGTGAAAGTATTTAGTAAAGTTTTTAAAAGAGTTATAAATAGAAAAAAAAAATATTTCAACCTTCATTAATTCAAATTCATTATCTTTATAAAAAAAAATTTCTTAAAATTCTCCATCTTCTCTTTAACTTTTCTTCCTCCTCTTTCATCTTTTTCAAGATCTAAAGGTATCAAATCGAAATTTGTGAAAAGTAGATCACATTCAACCGATTGAAACTTTGATTTGGGTAAGTTTTACTTGCTTAAATCCCCTTCTTCCAAAGTGTCATTGTGTATGCATGTGGGTCCAACCCCTTTGCATGTAACTTGTTCTTCATCAATATCACTTTATGCTACCTTAGGTTCTTAGTGGTGTGTTTGGATTTTGAAACAGGTATTTAGATAACTAGTTAAGCACTTGGAACTTTGTCATGTGGAGTGAAGTGCAAAGAGAGTTTTGAATCATAATAGGTAAGGGAAGCTCATTTTGATCTATTACTTTAGACCTCTGGAATTTGCAATTGAAAATATTGTTTATGTTTGTCCTTGGATTAATGTCTCATAGATAGAGAATTAGAATATGAAATTTTGAATAAATCTAAAATATGCATAATAGGATTATACATTGTGCTTGAAATTTTGTCAAATTGAGTTGTTATAATTGAAATGTGGTAATTTAATGTTGGTTGTTGCTATGTTGTGGATGTATAATTGATTTCTCAAATTGTGTGGTTTTGTCTTAGTGAAATGGTATTTGCTTGGTTGCATTGAATTTGTATTCTTGATGGAAATGTATTATCCTAATTTCGTGGAATTGGATTGGGATTGTGTAGAAAAGTTAGCTTGATTTACTTTACCATTGATTTATTTCAAATAAGGCACATATCAAGTCTTTTAGAACCCTAGATTGTGCCATCAAGAAATGGAACAAGTAAATCAAGTCCAACCTTTCTATAGAACTCAAATATGTATAAAATTTGTTGAGCACAAACCCTTATTTGCTCAACGGAATTGGTCCTAGGGGATAGAGTATTCTTGGGTTAAAATTTGTTAAAGGAAAGGTTTTCGCGTTAAGCAGATTTTCTCTCCATTGAGCAGATCGGTCCTAGTAGTGAGATTGCCTTTTGGACTCAATCCGCTAAGCAGATTGGGGGTTCGTTGAACGATGTTGCAGAAAAGTGGATTATTGTGTTTGATGCACGAAATAGAGATGTGATCTGAAATTGGACATGATAATTATGTTGGCATGAGACATTAATGTTCCTATTGAGGGGAGTTTGATTATATGAATTTGAATGTGATTTGGTAATGTAGTGTGTATGGATTTAGAAATATATTATAGGGTATCCAGACCTTAATGACTTTCTAACTCACATAGACTAGGATTGTCATGTGGTGAAGGTTGATGAATGTCTACTAGTTATCTCTTGATAGTCGGTGAGGCTACCTTGATATGAGATGAGTATGATGAGTTTTTGGATGATTCTAGGGTGAAAAAGACTCAATGGTCGGTTGATTAAGTCTATGATCCTAGAGTACATCAGGTATTAGTCCTAGATATTCGAAATCCATATAGTCTTCCGAAAGGTGTCAGTCATGATTGTGAATGTGGTTGAAATGTATAAAGCTTTTGGTAGGTCCTTACATTTGTATAAAATTTTATGCTTATTATTGAATAGTATATAATTTTGTATGATTTGTTTTATTTTCACTAGTTTACCCTTTTTTGTCTATTTATGTGTGAATTGTTATAATCATGTTCTGCACAAGACCATATAACAAGTCTTCTAGGAACCATATGTGAAGCAAAGTAAGAATTAAGAGTATTTTTTCTTTTAAGTGTAATAGAAGCAAATAATTTACATCTAATTTCTTTTCACATGACTTATTTTAAAAAACTATAATAGAAATATTATTTTACTTTCGTTTAATATATAAGAAATGACTTTTATACTCATACTTTTATTTATTTATTTATTTATTTATATATATATATATATTTATTTATTTATTTATTTATTTATTTATTTATTTATTCTGGTATGTTACGAAAATGATATATCAAATATTTTTGTTTCAACATTATTGTTTTATAGAAGTTCTTAATCAATTTTTTAAAAATTGCTCCATTAGAAATTGAATTAAGTTTAGGGTTATAAATTTATGAATTGTGAAAGTTAAAAGTTACCATTAGTAGTATCCAAATTAATTATTTTAAATGAGTTTACTTAGAAGTGATTTATAATTGTTGCGACAAAGTGTAATTTGTATTAATAGACTCAAATTTTAAAGGTAAAAGAATTAAAACGAATATTTAAGAAGATGAATTAAATAAAAAAAAATTAGTAATGATGAATAAAAATTTTAGTAAGATAATTTTTAACTAAAATGGTAGAAAAAAGATGTAAAATTGATTTGTAGTAAAAAATGGAAGGGAATGAGAGATACTAAATCCAATCAAAATATCCTTAAAATAATTAACATTAACATTGAATTTGAGGTTATTAAATCAAATCAAATTTATTAAATAATAATAATATAATTTTATTTGATTATTTTTATTAATTAAGTATGTATTTCAAATATTAAATAATATAATCTATTTTAAAAATATTCTAAAATTTTTAAAAAATATTTTAAATTTAAAAAATATATATATTTTTCCATACTTTATTCAAATACATTAAAGATGAATTGAATTGAATTTGATTAAAAACATACAATAATCTGACTTAATTTAATTTGAAATTTTTGTATGAAACTGAATGATAGATTTACTCACATCTAACTCAATCTTATCCTATTTATTTATTTGGATAAACTTTAAAAATAAGATTATAAAATAAAAATACAAGTATAAACATTTCTAAAGTTTTTCAAATGAAAAAAATTAATAAGATTTAATCATATATTTTATTAGAAATCATTATTCGATATTACACAATAATACTTTTTGTGAGAGGTTCCACCAAGTGCGTAAATTGCAAAAGAAAAAAAAAAAAAAGGAATGGTTGTTAATTCGAGGATGAGATAAAAAAAATCATTAATAGGTTATAAATCAACCATATAAATTATACATTACACTTAATTTAATATCTTATAATTTTATTTTATAAATTTTCTATTTATATATTATTTAATTTTTCTGTTTTTGACCATTGACTTAATTAAAATTTTTATAAATAAAATACATCTATTATTTGACATTAATCAATAATTTTAAATAAAAATTATGAAAAATATATTATTTTTTAAATATATGTTAGAGATTTTATATCGATTAAAGATAAAATTAAATTGATATATATAAAATAAATGCAAATTTCATCTTATAAATCGACATTATGAAAATAAATTTAGTTTAAAATTCATTTATATCTTAATATCAGAACTTTTCTTAACAAATTTGTTGGTCCTATTAAATTACTCGCTATTAAATTATTATTAGATTAGTTATATGTAATTTTAAGTTGGAATTAAAATGTCTTGATATAAAAGAAATATGTTAAATATATATAAAGTGAGTGTAAATATTATGTTTTTTTATTTTTTTATAGATAAAGAGAAGAAAGATAATATGAAAGTATTAGTTTGAGGTAACTAAGCAATCCAGAAGAAATTTGAAGTCCATGTGAAGATAGTGATCGTTATTGTATAGGATCCCATGCCACCTTCTATGACAGTTCACATACGTTTATGTCTGCTTCCATGGTGTCAACTTCAAGCAACCAAATTGCACATACCTCTCTTGGCCAATAATGGCAGAACACAACACTTCAAAGCAATGGAAATGTCAAGACACTTACTTGGTATGTTTTCTGATTCTCTCATTCCTGCACCAATCTTTTTCCATAATAATTATATGAAGAAGGGATAAACCTACCACATACCACGTACCCCCTTATAAGGGTAAGTCTCCACGAACCACAATTGCATGATTTTTAGGGTTTAAACATTACAATAGTTTTATTTTCATGCATGATATTGTTAATTGAGATTTCTTTGGACTAATTTATCCAAAATATTTATTTGGGGAGAAAATAAGAAAAAAATATTAAAATGAATCTATTCATAAATTAATGCTTAAATATTTATGATTACGTTTATTTAAACACATCTATAAGTAACTTTAAATATAACTCTTAAGATGATTATTAATATAAATAAATAAAAATATAGTATAGAGATATTTAAGAATAGATTTATTTTATGAAAAGATAAGATGTATATGAAGTGTGTAATTAATAAACAAATCTTTGCGTCTTAATCTCAGCGTCCAAGAACATTCCATGACAAATAAAGTATTCTATTAATACATTATAAAAAGAAGACAGATTCTATAAGAAATGATTGAAAACCATTTGTTATCCTTTGAAAGAAATGTGATGAGTTGGCCTTTAGGAAGACTTTACCTAAAAGCTTATCTAAAACAATATTATAAGGAAGAAAACAACTTTTCATGAGGATATGAAGCAACTTAACTTTGCATTTCAAGGTTAAGCTTCCATCATCTGAAGAAGAAGAATAATCTTTGTCTCCAACGATTAGGAACATGGAAATATAACAACTTGTAACTTTAAGAACTTCACATACCTCAACATTAACTCCTTCAAATATTTTTCTTAGCTTTGATACAGAAAAATATTTGTATTTTTAGCTATATATCATCAAGTTTTTATTATATGTTAAAGAAAAGAAAAGAAGTTGTGTATCATATTATATAATTCAATAAAAAACAAAGAATATTTATAAAATAAAATATTCATATGATATTTTTTTACAATTTTATTTTTATAATTATGTAATAGTATTCTATAAATTAATGATTATAATATTTTATTTTAAGAATTTCAATATATCATTAATTTTTAAATACTTCCCATTGAATTGGAGAGTGAATATTAAAAACCCCTATTATAGAGAAAATTTATTTTAATCTCTTTATAGGATTGATTTCTTAATATTTTTTCTCAAATTAAAAAATAAATATCAAGAAATTCTAATTTGTGTTTGTAGAATTTTTTTTAATCACAGGATTGATTCTCTCTTGCTTAAAATCAACAAATAAAGATATATAGAATTATTCAAAAAGATCATATGTAGATGGCAAATATGTTTAAAAAAAAAAATAGTGACAAAAAATATCTTTTGAAAAAAAATTAATAACAAACAATATCAATATTGGTAGAAAATAATATTAATTAAAAAACATCAATAGTGAAAAAGATTTATAAAAAAAAATATCAATTAAGAAAATATATATATCAAGTAATATAATAATTAATTAATTATTTAGCTAATAAAAATATAAGAAATTCATATTTAAAAAACTTACATTATTCACAATTATATAAGATAATATGTTGAATTATTAATTATTTGATGTAATCTTTAACACATTAGATACATGTATATAAAACGTGATTGTTGTATATATGAGAAATTGATATTTGAAGAAATATAAAAAAAAATGACTGATAAAATGTGAAAAGTATTAACTTAATGAATGATGTGTAATTTATGCCAAAAGGAAAGATTTTGAGTGTATGTGCCACATTCAACCCCATCTATTGACATAGGTATCGCAACATCATTTATGAAGTACAACTTCTAGTCAAACTATTCTAAGAGTCTCTATATATGATCATCTTTATTATTTCTTTCCTAAATTCCTTACTTAACTTCTTTCTTATTTTGTCTCTTACCTTATCTATAATTTATTGTCTTTTAAGTATCTAAGTATTCTAAGCTAAAGACACTAGAGGAGGAGTGAGACAAGCATAATGGTGCTCCAAAGTAAGATCTAATATCTATACCATATCTCACAGGACAAACATAACTAAATGGTAGTAGTTAATATATTTTTGATGATCATGAGAAATAAAATTGTCTTTGGTACTTTTTTCAATCAAAGAATTCTACAATGTTAAATTATATGTCTTATATAAACAATACTAAACATGTGTATATATAAAACTTGTTACTTACAATCTACTTAGTCAATCAACCTAAATTGTTAGGCACGTAAGAGTCTAATATTTCAAGTCAAGTCAATTTTTCCTTTTCATAATGGAAAGGTGATGATGAAAGTTGAAAGGTATCTCCACAAGATCAAAATTGTATTTTCTCCTTTTTTTATTATCGTTATTTACTCAAATTTTTTAATAATTCTCACAAGATAATATGTACGAAGTTTGATTATATATTTAATAATTTATATTTTCTTCTTAACACTCTCTCACCAAATAATATTCATTGTATAAATTAATAAAAATTATAATTATAATATTATATATAAAATAAAATATATGTGGTTGAATAAATTTTTTTCATCAATTATTATATAGTTAATATACAGATTTTTATTTTTCTTTGAAAAAAAATATAAATAAAGGTTAATTTAAATTAACAAACTACATAATAATCGAATTAAGAGTCTTCAAATTTAATATATCAATAATATCATAATACATCTTTAATAAATCAAATATGAATGAATCATATGTTTAATGTTTTGTTTGAATGAGATAATGAAAACAAAATATAAAGTAAATTTATTTTTTATTAGGTAAATATCATATTAAATATTGAAGTAAAATTAATAAAAAAAAAAACTAAAAATACAGTATTGTAAACAGCAAAGCAGAGCAAAATGCAGATATTTTCTACTTTTTCTATTTGATTGCAGTGAAGGTTAAATTAGTGAAAGTTCATTCCTTGGGTACAAAGATTGAATGAATTGGAGATTGGAATAGAGGTGCTATGTCTTTATAGTTGACAAACTTAAATAATAGTATGGCCATGGGTTACAGGAAAGGAAAACCATGGAGAAAGAGTCACATAAGAAAGAGAAAAGGTGAGTGAGTGAGAGTAAAATTTCATCAATTATATAATAAAACTTAACTAAGTTTTTATATTTTCTCATCAATCCAATAAAAAAATCTCTTTAAATTTATCATTCTAAATCAACTCAAATCATCTAATCAAAAACTAAACTTTTGTTCAAATATACTCAAATCTAGCATAGATGTGCCAATTACAGAACAGTAGATTTAAAAAGAATGAAAGAAAGAAGAGGAGTTTGAAGTCAAAGCAGTGACAGTTTTGATAAAGCAGATGCTGGAGAATTTGATTCCAGACAAGAAGTGTGGCACAAATGCTGGTTGAAAGTAATGGAAAGCACATAGACATGTTCCATTTGCATATGCTGAGGTGAAAGAATGGTAGAACCTTTGAAAATTTTTCATAATTTCCTTTGAAATTGTGGTGCTAATGAGTTCCAACATGGAGTCACATCTGAAGTTAATACGAGGAGGATTCAGGGGTCAGAGTGTGTGTTTGAGTCCTAGAATGTCTTGCCACTTGGATATCAGTTCTTGGAAGATTAGAAAGGTGGTTAAATTAAAGAGGGTATAGAAGCACTATCTAAACAGGTGGCCATTTGCAAACTACAAAATGTTACTCATCAACCAACACATCACATGCACACATATTATTCGTCTAGTCTCATTCAGGGTAATGCATGCTTTTTCAGTCACTTATAATATTTAACATAGTTTTACTTATATTAGAGAAATTCAAACTAAATATCATTTTTTTCTTTTTGTGATTGAAATGCTTTCTAATAATAAAATTGTGTAAGTTCAGACTAACATTATAGTGAGGATAGTATCTTAAATGTTCAGACTTCAAAAAACTTGACACAAAAAAAAAATTAACACAAACAATTCTCTATGCCCTTAAGTTCTAATCACAAGATGTATCACAATAATCCCACATTAATTAGAAACCAAAACCACCAATGAATAAAGAAATGGATAAAATCTTTTATTTATTAAAATGGTTTTTATAATTTGTTTGTTTAATTTAATATTTATAAAATATAAGTATTTTGTGTAGGAAAGTTTATTTTAAGAATTTATAATTATTTTTATAAAATTATTTTTCCATAAATTATAATTAAATTATGTATCAATCGATTAGTAGAAGTTACTTTTTATTATTAGTTTATTCAAAATTTGATTTTTAATTCAAACATAAATTGAAATAAAAAAAGAAATATTATTCTTCTAAAAGACTTTACAAATAAAAATTTCTCCAAAAGACGGTATGATAATGACAAGAATTTTTTTATTGACAAAATAAATTGAATTTAGTATACAATTTATGACTAAATTAACATATTTCAAGACAACAAAATTAGATTAATGATGCTCTCATTTCTAAATTTTAATTTTAATGTTTGACTTTTAAAACATTGATTCTAGTCTTTATATTTTTCAAAGCATTCACCATAGGCTATATAGAAGACCAAAAATTTTAATTTTAGAGACTAAAGTTTCAATTTTTTTAAAATATACAGACGAATATTATTAATTTAAAAAGTCTCATAATTTTTTAATGACGCAAATTTTCCAAAACATTTAGTATTATATACTTTTTTTACCCGTTACTCTTTTATACTGATTATTAAATATTTAAAACAAATGTTAACATCACACCATCTAACACTTTTTTTAAATAGGCACTTTAATATTAGTTAAAGAAAATAAAATCTAAAAAATCATTAAATAAAATGTAAGAATCATAAAAACTTACCATTTTTAATAAATTTCAATGTGTTTAAAAGAATGCATTAGTATTGGAAACATTTAGTTTTCCTGTTTTGAGAAGAAGAAAAGGATGTGAAATAAAAAGGAGTTCACATATAAGTAGAAATAGTTTATTGACAAGTGTCATGGGTAACACATGGATAAACCCCAAAACACAACTCACTTTATGGAAGTTCCACTACTTTCTAAGTACAACCTGTGCTCTACTTTCATCTGTACAAGCCTTAACTCCAGCACCACCAATCAATCTAAAGGACTACAACCAGGATGGAGCAAAGTGTTGTGTTTCTAGAACGCATCAAGAGGGAACTTAACTTAACAAAGGGAGATCTTGCATATCACTCCCCTTCTAGCTATAGCTTTTGCCTTTGCTGAACTCATGTTTGCAACCAAGATGAAGAAACCTGCTGCTGTTGGAGTTTGCTCACGAACCATGCATTCAAAAGGTTTATGATCAATAAGGGTGACAAAAAAATAATAGCAATCATGTGTGTTTTCTCTCAAGCCTTCTGAAATGTGCGAGAAGAAACTCCATGCAGGAGTCTAACAAACCCCAAGAAGCTAAGCTTCCCATCTGAGTGTCTTATCCAATCTTGGAGTACCACATGAATTGGTACTGAAGGGCTAAGTCCAAGTTCCTGAAAATCAAATTGCAAAAGCTTAGAACAGTATATTCCTCATCAAGATTTTAGGTAATAACAAGTCATGTTAATCAAAATAGGAAAAGAGAACAGTAAAAGGCTATCCTAAAGTGACATTGTATGTGCAGTGTACAGATGAAGGTGTCCATCCTTTGACACACTAAACTTTAGAAGTGTGCACATTACAAACATGGTCATTTTAGAGCGTTTTTCTGAGTGATTTATAGGTCCTTGTAAATAATGAATTTGATTTCCAGTTCATTGGTTCTGATTCTCTACAAATATGAAAATAATAATCTGAATTGTAGTGTTAGTTAATATTAGACAAAATGGTATGCAACAAGAGGAGTACCGAGGCAAGCTCTTCAATCATAATGGGTCTATTTCCTTCCTTTTCAAACAGCTCATAGGCACGCCTGGCATGTTGCTCCCAGCTCTCCATTCCCTCTAGTTGATGGACACTTATAGCAGCAGCACAAAATTCCTCAAAATCCAATTTCCGATATTGGATTGAACTAATCTGCAGCATAAATAGTAACAATTCAATTTCCAAGGGAAGCATCTATGTTAGTAACTCATGAAAAACAGTCCCTCGTAAACTTACCATGTTCACATAATCTAAGACCCTTGAATCCTTTGAGGCATCAGTGACACTCCTTAAAATACCCTGTTAATGTAAATGTGTAAGTGGCTTGAAAGTTTTTGTAGAAAAAATCACAAAACAACTTTCGACATGTGTCACTGACCGTCTTGAAGTTCTGCATGGAGATTAACCCACTTTTGTTTGGCCCTAACATGTTGAATTGTTCTCTCAGGTATGCTAACTGCACTAATGTTAATGTCTTTGCAAGAGCCTGCCAAAATGACAAAACTGATCAAAACATATTCATGTATTCAACAAGAATTGCTGAAGGTTACGGCAAGAAACTTCAAGGATTCATTACACATAATGACAAGCAAGTACACAAAACTCCTACTTCTCAACTTGTCACTAAATTACATAATTTATAAATGCAAGTTATCATTTTCAAGTTAATGGATCAACCAGATTGGATCTCTAAGATTCTCTCGCTTCCATTATTATCTAATAATTTAGCAATTAAAATTTTCCCGTCTTTTGGGTCCACCTTCTATTGCCAGTATATCATATTTGCAGGTGAATTCATTTTCGGCCACCAATCACCATAGACAACCCAAAGTTGGAAGTTAAAAACGAACTGGCATGATTAATTTTAAAAGCTTAACTGACCGAACTAATGGTTACACAACTACACCTGCTACAGGAACTAAGCAAGCAGCAGTTATGATTGACAGAAAAAAGAAATATGAAAGTAAGTTGAATAGTGATTACCCAGTTGAAATATTAGAGAATCTAATAATAGATTAAGAAGCTATGGACAGACACTTCAAAATTGGCAACATATTCATATCATACCCATATTATATGACTGCATTTGTATCAAAACTTGACTGTCTTATCGTAAAATCTTTTATTGTACATTTTTTCCTTGCATGGTAAAGGGATCCTTATCATAATTTGAATATAAATTTTTATTTAAATTTGATTGTGGTTATGCGTTTTTAATAGAACTTTCAAGAGATAAAAGACTAGCAATAACATCATGATGACAGAAATCCATTATAAACATAAGCTATATTAAGAAAAATCAAGAAATCATGAAAAATAAATTAATAGAAATAATATATAATATAATTATATTTTACTTAAAAAAAAAAAAAAAAAAGTCATATTTACACATTGTATTGTGACAAATCCAATATACTCCCATAACCATAACCATAACCATGCTTCACAGTTAAGAAGAAATATTCAAACTCAATATTCAGATATAACAAGGAAGGAGTATAATATAAGCAATAACAAATGACCAGGCAATATTACATACCCCTAATGCCGATTTGCGTAACGAAGATGAGCATATATAAGCTTTAACAAGCTTGTGGATTATCATATCAAAAGGTATCTTCACATCATCACAATGACTCGTGAGCCATGGATGACCTGTGCATAAAATCAAGCTATGAGCAAGAGAATTCATGGGATTATAAAATGCAGAACTTAATGCCACACAACCTATGGGAAATGAAGAACATACTGAGAGCCTGAGCTGCAGTTAGCCGTTTACGATAATCTTTATTCAACAGTCTCTTTACAAAATCTATTGCATCAGCTGATAAAGATGGCCAAGGAGCTTCATCAAAACTTGGATCTGCCTTCAAGACAGCCCGAAATATGCCAGATTCTGTCCTGGCCCAAAAGGGTCGGCTTCCACATAAAAGAATATAAGCAATTACACCAATGCTCCACATATCTGCTTCTGTCCCATAAGATCTATGCAAAACTTCAGGAGCTACATAATATGCACTTCCAACAATATCATTCAACCTTTCATCTGCAAAAACTTTTGAATGTTAACCTTGATTCTTTTATTTTCTGTAAAAATATCAGAGAAAATATACATATGCAAAAGGCCAGACCTGGCTTCACATAGTCAGAGAGTCCAAAATCAATGACCTTCAAAGTGGAATTTTCCTCCTTAGAAATATAAAGAAAATTCTGCAGCAGAAAATCAGCTTTCTTGGTAAGGAGGAAAACGGTATAGAATGCCAAAATGAAAGAATAATTCTGGGTAAGGAACTACATCAGCTTGTAGACAAGGTCACTATTAAACTAGAATAAACAGTGCATGTTTATACAGGTAAATTCTATATCAGAGTGTAACAACTTCATTCTATAATCTAATAGAACCAAAAGGAAAAAAATATCCTGATTAGTTTTCCCAGCTAAACATTAGTTAGCTTTATGAGCTAGTTACCTCTGGCTTAAGATCACGGTGAACAACACCCTGCAGGTGACAGAAAGCCACCACACTTAATATTTGAATCATAACAATTCTGGCATCTTCTTCTGAGTACTTTCCACCCCTATAGATAAAAATTAATGTCTTAATAACGGCAGCAGTAAATTAACAAAAACAGAATGCCTATTTGGAGTTTAATCCATTTTTGCGGCACAGAAAAATGAAAGTTGGAGAAAAATGTTACCTGGAAAGAATCTTATCTAGCAGTTCACCTCCTTTGCATAACCTGAAATAGCATATGATAAAGTAGAGATGAGATACTAATCTATGGAGTTAATTAAAATCTTTCAATTCCAACCTAATACAATATTTCCAATTAAACAGCATTACGATCATATAGTTACAAGGAAGTCTACCCAAGATATATGCAAAAAGTCATTGGTCAATTTTATATTAAAAAATTAATTTATATATGGAAGTTCTGCCTTCCTTCATTAAACTCATTCAACTCAGAATTATATCCCTAATTTATCAGTAGTATCAAAGATTTTGAGGATAGTCCATACAAGAAAAAAAAACTGCAATATGAACTTACTCCATAACTATATAAACATTATCATTGTCTTCATAGGCTTCATAGAATTGCACCAGATTCTTGTGCCCAGTCAGAGCTCGCAATATCTTTACTTCTCTCCTTACATCCTCTATAGCAATTGCTGTTGTCATCTGCCAAACATTCCCCACTTTCATTAGAACAAAGAGCAAATTAGCGGACTTTCATAACCAACAACAAAGAACACGGATCCAAACCATCAAATAAGACTGGAATAAAAACAAATCCATGAAAGATACATCCTTTTATAGAAATAATGTTACTTACTAGGAAAACAAAAAATAGATGCCTACTGGCTGCTAGAATCCACTAAAATATCACAATCATATATCCAAGGTTTCTGAATTTTCCCAAGTAAAACCTAAACATGGATTGCCCACATTAACGTGTATTCTCCCAATAGTAACAAAATCACAGAACAGGCATACCCACAAAGTTTCACACAACACGCACTCTTCCAATAACAACAAAATTCATCATCAGAGAAGTGATACCACCAAGGTTTTGAAAAACGACTGGGACCGCAAGTTCAGCAAAACATCGAAGGTTTTTAGAGTCTATAGCTGCAATTATGGTCACATTGGTTGCATTTCCCCACAATTTCCTACAATATCAAGGATAGCAAGGATCACAGACCAAAATGTGACCACAATTTGAAGAAACCTTGGATTCCGCCACCAAAACACCTAAAAGTTACATTTCTTACTACTTCCACACCACAAGACCACGCAAAGACCAATCATGAATCACCTGTAACCAACACACAACACCAAATTTAAAAGAAAGAATCTCAAACAAAAACTGATGAAAATCAACCTTGGACTTCGGAATGACTTTGACAGCAACATCATGGCCCTTGAAGGTGCCTTTTCTTCCCTTGGCAGAGCAAGTGTAGCCAAAGTGGCCACGGCCCACCTCGGGCCCAAGCTCATAGTGAGCATGGAAGTGGTTGGAGAAGCCGAAGCTCTTGTCGAGCCCAACCTCACACTCACTCCCTTCGGGGATGGAGGCCTCATTTGGCTTGACGGAGCCGTGGCGGCGGGCCAGCAAGGCCCGAATGTGCTTCGCCGGCGACGGAGGCGGAAAGGGCCGCTTGAAGAGCCGCAGAGGGGTCGAACTCACACTGGAGTTCGCCGGCGAGTTCTTGAAGAGGCTCGGCAACGGGCTTGGGCTGTAAAACGGAAACTTTGAACCTTTTGTGGCGGTTTTGGGACTCGCTGCCACCACCACCTCCTTCTCGCCGGGGAAAACGTGGTGCCCACCTTCACTTTGTGAGGTTTCAACGGGTTTTCCATGACACAGCCCCATGAAAACAAAAACCCAGAAGCAGAATTCAAAACACTAGACAAAATTACCAAAAAGTTCAGATTTTAAGATCAGGGGAAGTTCCAAAACTGGATTTTGTTTTCTGGCCTTTTCTGGGGTGAACAATGGGACCCTGAAAGGAGATCAGGGCATGCAGATTTGTAATTGAGAGAGGGGGATTTGAATTTGGGAGTGTAAAATATTGAGAGAATTAAGAAAAAAGGAAGAAGGCTTTTGTGAGTAAGAGAATGAAAACCTCCAAGAATTCACCTAAAGAAGAAGCAATTTATGGGAGAAGAGATAGCAATATATAATGCCATTTTAGAAATAGGACTCAAACCAAGATACTCTGGTTGAGAAAAGAGGAAATTCCAAGAAGAATGAAGAAGAGGGAAGGGAGATAAAAGAATGGAAAAGTGAGGAGGCAAAGATGCTTAGCAGAGTCTGCAAGGAAAAAGAAAAGGAAAGAAAGAAATCAATCCTCCTCCTTTTTTTTGCTTTTTGTAAGGCTCTTTATTTTTTTAATTTTTTATTTAATTTTCTGCTGCTGCTACCTTGGTTAAGAGACTGAAGAGTTTTTGTGTACATAAATACACTTTATTGGAGAGGGTAGTGTTGTGTTGGTTTCTTCCCTGATAATAATAATAATGGTGAGTGGGGTTGGTTTTGGATCCTTCCAGCCTGTCCTTATTGATCCCAAAAAAAACTAAGATGTATCCATTTTCATATGAGAAGGAGAATGTAGCAAGGAAGGAGTTAAGGAACTCAAACTGTGTGTATATGTATTTAGCCTTTGAAGTTTGACCTCCTTTTGTTAGCCTCTGAAAAATTGTCTTTTTCTGCTTTGGATTTTTATATCTTTAGTTTTTCCATGGTGGGTCGGTCTTTGTTGCCAATAAGTGACTTGAGATCTGAGAAGAAGGGTTCAAGTTAAGGGCAAATTAAAGCTGAAACCATGCCAATTTGGTGATTTGTTCTCGTGGCATTCTCTTGTGTCAGAGACAGATTGAACACTTTCTGCTACTTTTATTTTTATTTTATTTTTGGTGCATCACTCAAATTAAATATGAACATGTAATGAGCAGCAACAAAAATGGAATGTTCTATGGAGGGAAGGAACCTCAATGCCAGTGAACAGGCGACAATAATAGTTTTAGAGTAAGACAACCAATTTACTATTTTTTTTTTTCTCTTGTTTTACAAAAGCAGAGAGGACATGTTCCAATCTTATAATAATGTGTTTGGAAATCAAATGTTTAAAGACTAATTTACATTTTTAAATGAATTCAAACTCTCTTATATTTTTATCATCAATTTAATCTTGATTAAGAGATAATTTTGAATTGAACTAGTTATTATTGACATATAAGGAAAATAAATTCAACAAATGTCAATAGAGAAAAAATTGTATCAATAATAATTAAAAGAAAAATACAATTTGTAAGATCAACCTCATATATTTTTAATTGTTAAATATAAATTAATATTAAAATATTTTTTATATTATTAATTTAAATATTTTATTCAAATAATCAAATTAAAATTCAATTAATTTAAATTAATTTATTAAATAATTAAAATATGTTCATCAAAACAATTTAAAAAAAAAAAACATTGTTCTTCATAAATACATTATTTGTAACTATTGGACAATTAATGAGTGTGGTTAAAAAATAATAAAGATAATACTAAAAAATCATTAAATTGATGTAACTTATTATTTAATTTTATTAACACATTTGTCAAAAATTCTTAATATTTATATAATTATTTTTGTTAATAATTTTTATCAACTAAACATGTTTTAGTTATTTTTCTACAATATAATTTTGTTATTCTTAAAAATCATAATTCATATTTCATATAAATCACGATTCTCAAATATAAAAAAAGAAGAAAAATCTTTATTCTAAATATTTCTTAAGGCTGACACCAACCAACTCCTTTAATTTCAACTTAGGGAGAAAGTTGTCACCTACGATTAACAAGTGTTTCATCATTCAATTATAAAAAAAACCCTAAAATCTTGTCAAAAAGAGTCATCAAAAACTTAATTTCTACATAATGAGTTTTGTGTTTCTATCCTTATTTTAAAATGATATTAGATCAATCTGTATAATCAGAAATTGGTTGGTTATTTTTTCAAAAAGGAGATTGTCTTTAAATTAGTAAAAAAATAAAGAAATCAGAAAAAAAAGTTGTATTCTTAGTATAGAATTTTGTTAAGATTATTTTTTAAAAAAGATTTTTTTTTTTAGATTTATTTTAAAGGGTATAATATTTTTTTATTTTTTTATTTTTCATTTATTTCAAGTAAATTACATTATTTTTAGACAATAATTATTTTCCTATATATTTATCTCACCCTCACAACTTTCTATCTTAATTTTGTATTATAATTTATATATAATTTATAATAATAATAATAATTTTCATTATAATTATAATTTCTTTTATGGAAAAATATAATTATTAAAGAATTTATTTTATATTAACTTATTTTATTACACAAGCTACATCTCCATCATCATTTTCATTTTCAAAAACTGTACATCAACAGTTTGTCCAAACAATACCTTATATTTAGGTGAGCACTTATTTGCTAGACTCTCATTGCATGTGCTCTTCCAATTATAAAGCACTTATTTTCTTAATTAATTCCTTTCACTATTTCTAATAATCACTTCTAAAAAAATGCCTTTTGAGGGTAATTAAGAAGTGGTAGATCCCATTTAAAAACACAAACTTTAGAGCAAAATGAACATCAAACCCCTTTGACTTTAGACCCCAATTGGCCACACTAAGCAATGCCTACATAAAAATTGAATTGATTAAATTTAAGCAGGTTGACTTTTATTCTATATCAATTTAAAAGAATCAAAATTATATTGCTTTACACTAACTTTTCATGAAAAAAATGGTGATTGGTTTGAATTTGAGGGAGTTGACCAAAATAAAAATTTGATGTACTTAAACTAATTGAGACAAGTGAGTTAGTAAGATTCAACAAAAACCAACACCATTCTCCTTGGTTGGTATGTATTGATAGAGTATTCTCTCTCTTTTTCTTCTCTTCTTTCTTTTTTAACAAGTAATGAAAATAATTCCAAATCATTCACTACTTGGTTGATTTAAGTGGGTGATATAATCCTAAGGAAAATGACAATGATAAAATAGACAAAGTGACACAGGCTTTGGATGCATGCTTCAAAAGATAGAATATGGACCACTTAGAAGTATTTTTTTTCTAGGGTTTGAAGTGGCACCTATGCTATAATAGGACATTGTTATCAATCAAAGATATAGCACACATAGTTGAGATCACCTTGGATGTAAGCACATATATTTATGTATATATTGGTACAAAGCCAAGCAAAAACCACATGGAACACTCCTATTAAGATCACCACTTACTTCTGGTTTATTATTATTCATCTTATTATAAACCCTAATTGGTCAATGACTCCATTTTTTTATCGCCACGAATATAGCTAGACATTACCAACATGTTACCAGCTCAATCATCTCACACCACCCAGTTGATCATGCCAGCTTTATGCTTCCCTGGCTAGGGTTAGTACTGTTCCCTACCATGTCTAATTTTCAGATCAAAGGGTACAATGGCTTCTTCTACTCACCCAAATGCATTCACACCTTAGGTCTAATCACGAGTACATCAATTAATTCATACCAGATTGTTTTAACCTAACTAGTAATTACAGTTTCAAACTTTTGAGGTTTCATTATATTAAATACTTTAACATAAAAGTTTTGCACTCATAATGATCTTACTCAACTTGAATAAAGTTCCCTATTATATGCATATATATGATCCCATATAAGAAAATATAACTTTCTTTTGAAGTTAAAACAAAAGAATTATTTAAGTTTTTCTAGACATGGATAAAATCTTGTTGGTGTTGTTAGTTTCAAGTTCAGTCACCATTTTGTTAACAAATGTTTCATAAACTAGTATATATAGCATCATGTAAATTAGGGTTTTGCATGGATTGAATTTAACTTCAATCCATATTCAATTCACATTCTTAGATTTTAAATTTAAATTTATTTAATTAAATCAATTTAATTTAGATTTTGTAATTTAGTTTAAATTTAAATTAAATTAAATTTATATTCTTTTAATTACTTAATTTAGATAAAATTAATATTAAAATTAAGGCTATTATATATAATAAATTCAAAATATTAAAATTTATTTGAATTAATTTAGATATTATATTTTTATTAAATAATTAAGATATTTTTAAAATTAAATTTTTAATTTTGAAAAAGAAAATGGTCATATACAATAATAATTAATACCACAGGAACAAGAACATACATATGTTTATATATTTTATGATTCTAATAGTTAAAACTTTTGTTTTCTTTTATGCATTACTTTTTTTATTAATGTACTAGTGGTATAAAAAATTAATTTTATTAAAATGGATATATTTTAAAAAAATTATATAAATGGATAAATAGTATTATATAATACGAACTTAATTTTTTATTTTTAAAATAAAACGATACTATATAACACGATTTGAGTTTATTATATTTTTATCTTACCTTAGATATATACAAATCACTTTCCGAACCCCAAAATGAAAGCCAAGTTCTTACTTTAGTAGCCTCAAAGTGCTATACACTCTAAATCCTAAAATGAAGACACAACATTATCTCTTCTGAGCCTTCATTTTACTAGTTCTAGCAATTCCATCTTTTACACCACTTTTATTCAACTCTTACCAATTCAAGTCTTAGTTTCATCACCCCATTTCCACCACCATCATCATTCACATTGTTATTTTCATATACCACTTCTCTAATATTAAAGTGTTCTTACTATAATTAAACACTTTAAAATATTTTTTACAATTTCTTTGTATTTTGAATTTTTCACAGTTCACACGATGAAATATATCCACAATCACACTTTAATATTCAAATCAATTATACTCTTCAAATATATTAGCACAGAATTATATAACATGACTTATCTATTTATGTAATTTAATAAAATTAATTTCTTTTACACTATTATAGTATATTTATGTAATTTTTATTATTATTTGTGTTTCAAATTTTAATATAATGATTTATTATTTATTAAATTTTTCTTACTTTCTTTAATATTAGTTTTAAAAAAAATAATTTATTTGATAAACAAGATTCATTATTACTATAAAAATTGAAGGTCAAATTGACAATTTCTACCATGTGATTCAAATTAAATAATCAAAACTAAAAATAAATTATCTTTGCTCAACAATTTCTTAAAATAAATATTGATTTTAGATTTTTAAAATAAAAAAAACAATTAAAATATAAAAATATAAATATAATTTTAAAATAAATTTATTAAAATATATTTAAAGTAATTTGAATATAAATAATTATAGATTAGATTTGAATATTTAAATATTTTACCAACTAATCTCAATAATAGATTTAACTCATTTTTATAAATATATATATATATATTTTTTTTTTTTTTAATTATACGAATTTTTCTTACTATTTTATAGACTAATTTATAATTTTTGCCTTTCATCTAAAACTCTTTTAGTTTCATCATTGGAAACTTTTACTTTAATTCCTTAAAATATCTGTTAGATTAAACTCACCAATTCATACATTAAACTAATCATCATCAATGTTTTGTAATTCAAACAAATGTTTATATGATGCGATATTTTTTTATCATTTGTCACATGTCATTAAGTTCATTAAGTTGATCATGTTAATGTAATGAATAAACTAATAAAAGAAACAGCTTGATTTAATCAAATTAGTTTAACTTAAGGATCAAATAAGACATTTTTAAATTTAAGATGAATGATAAAAGCTATATTTTTTTAAAGCTTAATTTTTTTTGTATAATTTCTAATGACAACTAAAAAAACCAACACAAAGAAAAAAAAAATTACTTTGAATATAAAAACATTTTAAAATTCTCCAACTTTAATCTAAACCAGTACTAAAAATAACACAGACTTCAATTGAACTAAGGAGAGTTTAGCATGGTCCCAAAATGCAAGTTTCACATGTAGCTTTGTTGGGTGCATTTGATTTGAAATAGATCTTGCTTGCTCCAAAGTTGGTGCATCTACTTTTTTAGTTCCCTTTTAAAGGCTTGAGTTTTCAGAAGGATAGGTTGACTAACTAGAGAAAGAAAAACAAAAGGAAAATAATTACAAACATATATACAAATTTGAAAGAAAACTTTAATTCTTTCCTACTATTGCTAGTGGTTGGGTATTTCTTTAACCCTAATGAACTTAACTATTATAACTTTTCTTCTCCTATCTAACTTCCATGGAAAAAAGGTTGAAGGGTCAAAGACATAACTCCATACACAATAATTGATAACTCTATTTAGCATACCTCATCCAACAAACCAAACACGTGATGACATTTATGCATGTAAAGAGAAACATTTAATGCATATATAGCATAGTATTGAACATTACTTGTAATAACTACTTATATATGTGTAGGGAACTTTTTGGTATCTATCAACTATCAAGCATCAAATGCATGTTTATGTTTAGTGGGATGAGTGTGTGAATGGCCCAAAGCTTTTATGACATTTAAATTCTGAGTTAGTCATTTCGTGCCTCGGAAAAAGCATAAAAGAACTCCATTTATCTTCATTAAAGCTACCCAGAGAGAATAGTATATATTCTGTGCCACAAATCTTTTTACTCCTTTGTTTTCTGTCCATTTAAAAAACAAAGTACAAATAATGTTTCAATTATTGTTCTATGTTTTTCTTTTCATCTTCTGAAATATCAGATTTTTATATCTATGATTGTAGTTTGTTTATGTTATCATATAAGGTATAGTGCATTGGTTAAGTTACCTCAATACTCAATAGATTAATAGAAGCTTCTATCTACCAAATCATCATTCTTGTCACCCAAAATAACAATTACGCAATCCCGTTTACCTACTGCTACTTTTTTCAGGTCATGAATACACCTTTTACTAATTAATTAATTAGGAAATAATGTGAGAGATAAGCACTAATCTGCATTAATTATCAGATTTGTTTCACTTATTAAATTCTATTAAATGGATAAGAATCAATGCTGTCAATGACCAATGAGGTAACTGATGCATCCAATCTAAACCTCCAAAACCGGCATTATGAACACGAATTTAATAGCTTAGATGCTCCATTTTGGATAAGGTTAAACCTTTTTATGATTTCTATTAAAAATTCTGTGAATCATTTAACATAAATATATAGTTAATATGAAAAATAATTGAAGTTTCTACGGGTTTAATTTCAACATTATAATACCTTTTTAAGTATCCCTTAAATGCTATTACCATCAGTTTTGGCTTTTGAGATAAAGGGAGGATGATTGATAATAACTAATACTATTTTATTTTTCTATTTTTTAGTATCAAGAACAGAACCCATCTATTCAACTTTTTTTAATAGAACTGTGTATGCTTATTATTACTAAAAAGGGGATAACTAAACACGTGAAGTTAATTAACTAATGTAAGATCTTACTAATGAGTATCTTAAGGTACTGATTAAGAAAACATTTAAAACATAATACTAAAATTGAATACTAGAACTGTTTTGCACTGTATGATAGATCAATTAAGAGAGTCATTATTGCAGTGCAGAACAAGTGCTTGGTATAGTTGGTTCTTTCTGAGAGAAATGGAGGTGGAAAAGCAAAGGTTTTTTTTTTTTGCTGTGTTTCTTTCAGATTTTCTATCAGAGTTTGACCAACTTTCTTAGTTTCTTTGAGGACAAACCAAGATAGTAAAAGACACATTAGGCACATCACATTCAATAGAAAATCTGTTGTGTATTATAGAGACTAGACCTAATCCACAACTTTTTGTGGCCTTCAGTAATTCTAACACTGTATTATTGTGTAGTCGGTTAGTCACAAATACACAGAAAAACAAAATATTCTCTGAACCATATATGAGAATATAAATATATCACATTTGGCAAACACTTTCTTGGCCACTACATATACTGAAGATGCCCCAGATCCAAGGAAAGATGAAATATTCCAACAATCACCCTTTATCTCGCAGTGGACTTGTTTTTTTCTTTTTCAGAAATCAAATTAAAGAAATTCTTATTCTTTGATTCCCTCCTTCATTTGTTATCTCTCCACCTTTTTCCTCTCTTTCACTCCATGGTAATAAAATAAAGCTGATTTGAAGAAATATGAGAAGGGGAATAAAATAAATTAAAAGTAAAATTATTCTGTTGGGTCCAAGCAAATAAGCACCCACATAGAGTCACTGTGTATGTGATAAAATGAAAACTGTGATGAAGACACTGTTAACAAAATTGGTCAAATGTTTGTTAAAACCCACAATTTTTTTAAGAATCCAATGGCTCTGAGCGTTAATCACGACACATGTTTAGCTGCTTATGACATGATCTTCTCTCTCTCTCTCCAAGTTGGCAAGCAGAAAGGTCAAATTAATAGGATGTCACACTTTTCCATTTGAAGTTGTTGGCAGGAGGAGAAAGTGGAGGTGGTGAGAACTGAGAATGCATTGGGGAATGTTATTAATTTGGGGGTACCTATCATGGTTAATTATTAACTAATTGAAATCTATATGCTTTGTGCTTCTCTAAGCAAAGGGTATGAAAAGTGGTATACCCTTTTTTTTAAGAGTAAGTTTTGGTGGTTTTCTTCTGGCTGGTGTTTCTTTTGGAGGATGTAATGCCTGGAGTGTTACTTAAATAAAGCATATTGTGATTATAATGGTATTTTGGTAATCTACTTTAAGGTGTGTGTGTAGTGTCACTGCATTGAATAGGATGTTGAAACTTGAAGCTACAAATTTACTTTGATTAGCTTTTGGTAGTGAAATAAATACCTTAAGAGCATTTCAACGACAAGTGATTTTTTGGTAGGTTTGGCCCACTTTATCTTCATCATTGTATAGGTAGTAGGTGACCCACCACAAGGGAGTTTTCATGTTGTACCAAAAACAGATTGGAATTGCTCTGACCACTGACTAGGAATGGAGGGAAAGAGAAGAAAGGGACATCATTTGGGAGTTTTTGATCATTGAAGATCAAAGCATTGCATTGGCATTAGATGAGTTTCTTTCTTTCCCAATCTTCTTTTATTCTCACAATGTCTTAAAGCCAAACACATGTCACAGAACGGTGAGTGGATTCTCTGACAGTTTCCTATGCAAAAAGACTATGCTTTACACAACTTTATTAGGGATTAGAGAATCCATCTTAATCCCTTCCCAAAGTTTACTTAATTTTTGATGGGGTTTACAATTAAGTGGTAGAGATTATTTTAAAAAGGGGTCCTTCAAATCATTAAAATTTAATACTTCAATGTTGTAATTTGGCAGCACAAACTCCTCCACTCTGGTTCTTATTTCACTTCTTTCAACATTTATTATTATTCTATGTTGTTTGTCTTGTTGTACATAAATTTCTAGGGTGGACCTGGGAACCCAATGGAAAGGCCCAGATAGTAGCAATAATTGGGCCCATATACGATTCTTTTGCGTAGCTTCCATGTTTTAGTTTGGATTATTCGTTTCTTTGTCTGCAAAAAAAGTGGTGGATTGACTTTTGCAAATCACAACAGATAATAAAGACAAAGTGACGGTTAAAACTGTGTTGTTGCTTCAAATGAACTTCTACGATTAACTCACTAGTCACTAGCGTTAATCTAGAAATTAGGGTTTAGATAATAAATACCAAGTTATATGTTTTTGTCCTGATAAAGAGATTATTCCTTAAAACCAACACGCTGAGGTCGAAGACACCCCGGTCTAACGAATCTCCTTGTAGAAATAAACCAAAAACTCTTCAATATAGTTAATTAACACAATAAGAAAGGTTAACAACTTAAGTAAGGTTATCCATGCCTAAGTAGCATGCTAAGTGAAGACCTAGGGCAGAGCACCAGCCCAATAAGCAGGTCCATCTAAATGACAATATAAATAAGAGTAATAAATGAAAGATAGGTCATTCTACAGTCCACATTAATTGTTGTTGATCCCATTACTGACTTAAGCGTCGGAGTGTTTCGCAAGTACCCCCACCTGTCAAACCGAGGAGACCACAAAGTGAATAGAAGGACAGCATCAGCCCAACATTAGGAGACCGAAGACTAGTCGTTCCAATACAAAAAAATTTATTACCCATGAAATATTTCCCACGGAATTTTTTTGTGAAAAAAAATTAATTACCCATTGAATATTTCCCACAAATTTATTTTTATGGAAATTTTTCATAAATTTATTTGTGGAAAATTTTTTATGAATTTGTTTATGAAAAAGTTTCCCATGGATTTGTTTGTGGGAAATTTCTCATGAATTTGTTTGTGGGAAATTTCCCATGAATTTTTTGTGAAAAATTTCCTACTAGCTTTTTTATCCACAAATTTCCCACTATCACAAATTTGTAGGTAAAAAGTAAATAGGAAATTTCTCACAAAAAACCACAAAAAATTCATGGGAAATTTCCCACAAACAAATCCATGGGAAATTTCCCACAAACAAATCCATGGAAAACTTTTTCATACACTAATTTATAAAAAATTTCCTACAGATAAATTTATAACAAATTTCCATAAAAATAAATTTATGGGAAATATTTAATGGGTAATTAATTTTTTTTCCACAAAAAAAAATTCCGTGGGAAATATTCCATAGGTAATAATTTTTTTTTTTTTGTAGTGAGATCATATTCAGGGAGTCACCGGTTCTTGTAAGAACATTTGATGCCCACCGTGGGGCCGTGATTGACAAACAAGATTATGGTCACTACCAGGAACATGACTAGCCAAGAAGAGCTGAGAGTACCGCCAGAACGAGAAAGAACCGACGAGCACTCATCCCTGCTAGCTAAACTCAAAAGGGAACTGAGTGAGTTCGAGAAGAGGAGTGCTGAAGAGATGGATGAGCTAAGGCAGGAGAATGCCAAGATGAAAAGAAAGTTAGAGGAGAAGGAAGGGGCTTCATCACACACCGAGGTGCCAGCGGGGTCTCAACCCTCTTGGTGCCCACCCCCGAGAACCACTTGGGAAGAAGCCAGTCATAGGGAGGAAGTATGTAGAGGGAGTGCCTCGGTGTCGCTAACACCGGGAGGAGGCCGAAAACACCCATTTGTGGATGGGATAATGGAGATCCCCCTACCTACTATCTGGAAAAACTTAACAATAGATAGGTACGACGGAACTACTGACCCCAACGAGCACATCGATGTATATGTAACACAAGTGAGCTTTTATACCATTGATGTATATTTAAGAATTTGGGAGAACAGAGATAACATAGAGCTTTTGGAAGTGAAAAATAGTATTATTGGGATTGCTTGGTTAGCAATCAACAAATATACATATAGGCTTTACTTAAGGACTAATAAGTAAAAATGAAAAATTCTCCTACCTTTACTCGAGTCCTCCTAACTACTTTCTAACACATTGACAATTAACAAAGCCAATTACAACAGAAACTGAATTACTTCCAACATCAATTGTATCCTTTTAATCACAACCATTCCAATGAAAAACATTATATCTAATGATTATTGATTAACTGAGTATTGATACAGTTTTTTGAGTTGTGGTCAAATGTCACCTTCAACATCCTTTTATAGAAACTGGTATTGCGTTTAAAACTCTCCATCTTTTGTATGGTTTTAGAATATTATTAGTTATCATTGGGCATACATTTGTTTTCACGAGAAGTTGATTGTGAAATCCGAAAAAGTTTGAATAAGAATACTTAGCCTATGAATTTGAAGGGAATTGGGTTTTTTTCTTTTTCTTTTTTCTTTCCAAATAAGACATATTTGTTGTTATATAGAAAATTCCAGTGAATCTTTTGACTTGTGGGTGTGCGCATTTTGGGTTGAATTATTAGGTAGCATAAATTTGTATTATTTTTTTCTTCTAATATTTTAAAATAAAATTCTATACAGAATATAAATAATATAGTTTGATATAATTTACTCACTATTATACTATACACATTTTATATTGATTAAAAAAAGTACAATTATTTTTTTATATAAATCAAAATTCTTTAACCTTTGTTTTATATACGGGAAGATGTGAATTCTCACTTATGAAGAGAAGCCATTGATGCCAATTATCTCGAAATTCACAAATGAATAATCACTTTTTTCAATATTTTGAAGAAAAGAGAAACGTAAATTTAGACTAATTAATATTTTTAAATATTTTAATAAAATCAATGTATTTTAAAAAAGCGGAAACATGGAGGATGAGAAAGATTAGACAAATCGAAATTAGAGATTCTACCTAATCTTATCTACATATTAATTATGTTTTATAGAAAACATCAAACATGCTATAAATCCCTTTATTTTATATTTAATAATTCACAATAATTTTTTTTATTGGGCTTAATCAAAGTTAAAAATTTGATTTATGTTAAAAAAAATGACATTTTTAGGTGAGTTTTAAGAAATTGATTTTATTTAGAAAAAGTTAACGATAGTGAAAGGCAAGATACTGGTTTAAAAAATGAAAGGAATTTTTTATAAGTTAAAATTAACTTAATTATAAATTTAAAAATAAAAATTTTAAAAAAATTATACGAAAGAGTTTCTTCAAATTAACTTTTTAACTTACGAAGAAACTCAATTTTTTTTTCTTAAAAGTATTTTTTGAGAAAGTTTGTCCAAACATGCTCTTAAAATATAAAAAAATTGTTACGAACACTGAAAACACATTTTAGTTAAAAAAAAAAAAAAAAAGCAGAAAGAGGGATAGAAAAAGCTTCAAAACACATTTCACATATGTAATAAAAAGCCCAAAAAGGCCCAATTTTTGGGTTTGCGGAGTGAAAAGGAGGAGCATTTGGGCTTGTTACACTGTGACGCGTGAGAGGATTTGGAGAGTAGAGTTGCAGAGAGCGAGAAGTACCCTTAATAATACTTGGGGTTTTCTTCCACTTCGGTGTTCAATTTGAAGTTCTGGCTGAATATTTCAGGTAATTTATTCACTCTTCAGATTCATTCATTTCCTTTTCGATTATTGCAAATGCCGTACGTGGTTCCCACTCGATTTCATTCAACGTTTGATTCAAAGAACTGTATACTACTACACCACTACACTCGACTCTACACATTTACAGAGCCAACACTTCCAATGCTACTACCTAGATCCTTTAAATATCTTCGCAATTACTTTTCACTTTGCATCTCTTCAATTTTGCTTTTGCGTTTCATTTTTTAATTCCGTTTATTCCTCGTATTCGGATTGCGACTTAATTAATAATATCTAGGTAACGCAATGATCGAGTTATACCCTTTTTTATTTTGTCTAATTGTGTGTCAATGATTCATCTCTGCGTGTTTGGTTGCACTGAAAATTTTTGTGATGTGCTGAAGTTTCAGTATAAGATGCTGCTTTTGTTTGGTTGCTACCTCTGCTGTTATTGGTTAGTTAACTGTTGCTTATTTTTGTTTAGAAAATTATGAATAATGCTGCTGAAAGGCCACTTAATGGAGACGTAGAGGATGATGATGAGGATGATGATGCAGACCTTGAAGCCTGGGAGAGAACTTACGCAGAGGATAGATCATGGGAGGCTTTGCAAGAGGATGAGTCGGGACTTCTTCGCCCCATTGATACTACAGCTATTTACCATGCTCAGTATCGCAGGCGCCTTCGTACCCTTGCTGCCACAGCGGCTACTGCACGAATTCAGAAGGGGCTCATACGATACCTGTACATTGTCGTTGACCTGTCTAAGGTATTTGCTTATAGCTTCTCTTTGTACTTCTGAGTCGTGTGGCAAGGAGTGGTGCTTTGATTACTTGCAAATTGAATTTTGAATGGAGGATGTGCGCTCATGATAGGCATACTTTGTGAATAAAATTGGGAAAGATGAGTTTACTTTGATTTCTTGGATGGCATTTCTTCCAATATATATAATGCTTTTGACTTAGGCATTGAATAAAACTGAATTAGACTGCTCGGAAGTGTATCATCGTCACACTAGTGCTTCAATGTTGAACTCTTATTATGCCTAAAATGCTGTTAAGAAACTGCTTATGGACCAACAAGTATCTTCTTCAACTTGTAATTGAGGTAATATTTGTGATAACAATAAAATTACTGGTAGAAACATATAATAAGAATTATAGAACAGAAAAAATGAAATAAAATGTAGAACATTGCAGTTATATGTATATTCTTTTAATCTCTTCTTTTATATAATTCGGTTTCTGTTATCATCTGAAGGCAGCTTCAGAGCGAGACTTCCGACCCAGTAGGATGGCTGTGATCGGGAAACAGGTTGAGGTATTTATCAGGGAATTCTTTGATCAGAATCCACTTAGTCATGTTGGTCTGGTGACTATAAAAGATGGGATTGCTCATTGCATAACAGAACTTGGTGGCAGTCCTGAGTCTCACATTAACGCATTGATGGGTAAACTGGAATGCTCTGGTGATGCCTCCTTACAAAATGCACTAGAGCTTGTTCTTGGATATCTAAATCAAATCCCATCATATGGTCATCGAGAAACTCTGATCTTATATTCGGCTCTTAGTACGTGTGATCCTGGTGATCTCATGGAAACCATTCAGAAATGCAAAAAGAGTAAAATAAGGTGCTCGGTCATTGGTCTTGCTGCTGAAATGTTTGTATGTAAACATCTCTGCCAAGAAACTGGAGGGACTTATTCTGTTGCCCTAGATGAGGTTAGTTTGTTGATTTTGATGGAAAAAACCCATGTAGATGTAGTATCCTCTTATTTCAGCCTTAGTTTGAACAAGTACTTAATATTTCTGATTACCTTTGAATTTTGTTTGCTTTTGCAAATGTTTGTTAATTCATGAATGTATGCATTCATTATATTTATATAAATCTCGTCCAGTCCCACTTTAAAGAGTTGATCTTGGAGCATGCACCACCACCTCCTGCAATAGCAGAGTATGCTACTGCTAATTTAATTAAGATGGGTTTCCCACAACGATCAGCTGAGGGTTCTGTTGCAATATGCACATGTCATGATGAGGCTAAGGCTGGTGGGGGATACACTTGTCCAAGATGCAAAGTTCGTGTCTGTGAGCTTCCCACTGAATGTCGAATTTGTGGATTGACCCTTATTTCTTCACCGCATTTGGCAAGGTCATATCATCATCTATTTCCTATTGTGATGTTTGATGAGGTCTCTCCATCATCTCAAAATGACTCTAGCCGCAGTTTTCCTACTAATACTTGTTTTGGTTGTCAACAAAGTCTTCTTAGTCAGGGTAAGTTTCTTCCTACATTTCCAATTCTACTTCTGTACAAATTTATAATGTTGGCCAATATATTATGTCAAATATATACTCATATCATACTGCTTTAAAGGTGAAACAATGGTAAAGATTGCAGATAGATCTGTAATTTCATAAGTAAGATCTTGCCATCCAGATTTTATATATATGTTCATAAATATATTCGGAACATTACATGGCTCATGGGGAGTCAGATTGTATTTAACTTTATTTTGTTCGCTATGCTGTGTATATTACTCATACTTTGTCTGGTATGACATATATGGCTCCATATTGTCTATTTGTTAAAACTGATAATTATTTGTCAACATAAAAAGGAGGAAGAGTGTAATGAAATGATCTAGTCTTAACAAAATCCCTATTAACCACCTAGACCATTGAAAGTTGTAACACATTATGACCTGTAGAGTTCTTACTTCTGACTGTGGTGGCTTAAGTTTTTTAAATTGCAGACCAACTGTTTATTGTGCAATATCCTTGATAAAACGTGTTGAAGTATAATTCTATCGACTATGTATGATATTATGTGCATCATAATAGGGAATAATTTTAACTTGACATACAAGCCTTGGCTTTCTTGTCATCATGATAAAGCACCTATTGCTTCAAGTGAGAGTTGATAAGGTATGTAATAGACCCCTAATTTTAAATAAGTACTATGGCGGCTTAAGGAACATTTCGACAATGTTGGGTTATAATAACCATGTGTATACTTTATTATGTACATTTCGACAATGTTGGGTTATAATAACCATGTGTATACTTTATTATGTTATTACAAGTTTACAAGTACCAACTAATTTGAAATTTTTTAAGGAACATATGATTTTAAGTGGTTGTGGTCATATTTCATGAATTTATGACAGAAAATATTGACTTCTTTTGTTTAAGGTATTTAAGCTTTGTGTGATATTGATTGGTTTATTTACATAAGCCCATTGCCTAAAATTTTCTTTCAAATAGTATTGCATATATAAGATGTTCTTGCTCAGTATTTCTAAAGCCCCCTCTATCAACTCTTGACACAGGAAACAAGCCTGGGCTTTCTGTCATTTGCCCAAAATGCAAACAACAATTTTGCCTTGATTGTGACATCTACATTCATGAGAGCTTACATAACTGCCCAGGCTGTGAGAGTTCCAGGCATTCTAAGTCTGTAACTGCTTCCCAATGATTGCCAATCTTCTGCCTGCCTCATCTGAATGGTGTTCTACTTTCTCTCTCTCGTATTGCTATACTGCATCCACCTACTGCACCCATTAATTAGTCCGGTGCTAGTGACTGACTAACATTATCATCCTCTCATTGATCACAATGGTTTGACGGCCCTTGATGCCAGCCCTCGATCAGTAAATGCTCTGCAGGACAGACAATAAAAGTGATATTTATTTATACAAGGGGGAGATTAAACCAACCACATCTGATAATTTTCCTTCTTTACTTTGCAGGAAATTAAGGCACATGTAAAATGTCTCCATTGTTTTTTAATCAGTGGGCTGACACCATCATTCTTGCTGGCAGATAAATTTTGATGATTAAATTAAATTACCATTGCTAGTTGTATGGGATAGTTACGTGTGTTGCATAACAAACACAGCTTTGAACTCCTGATTTCAGCTAACATATTTCATTACTGTGGTAGAAAAATATTGTAGGAGTTCACTAGAGCTTATGACTTCTATAAGCTTCTTATGGTTTATTTAACAAGTTTCATTGTAACATTTGAATATAAACTCAATAAGCCCTTATAACTTATAAAACGTTTTCCAAATGGCTTCTAAAATGACTCTAAGAGGCTTTAAAATTCTAAATAAGAGAGGTATCCTGCATAATGCAGGCACTGGGTGTTGGAGAGATAGTAAGGTTGTCTGAACCCATTTCATTTAAAATGCAACATTATTAATATGCTAAAGTTTAAGATTTGTTATATCCTTATTTGCTCACTTGAAAAACTCATGTTGCATAACCTTTTCCCTTTGTATGTTCGATCCTTTCATTTTAAAGTTCGAATGTGGAGGGAAATGAGATTATGGAAAGAGTGGCGTTTCCTGATTTCTCTGGTTCGTTTCGACCATGTAATAATAATGCAGGATTTGTTTGAATATTCTTTTAGTACTTAATATGAAATAAAACAAGAATGAATTTTTTCATATAAAATAAAATTAGTTGTATAATTTAATTTGTTGAAATTATTTCCTATTAACTTTTATAAATTAAACAATTTTAACATCTCATAATTTTTTTTTTATTCTTTTTTCTTTAATTACTTCTAAGAAGGTAGTTCCTATAGGGCAACAAAATTGGACTATATCTCTAATAGATGGGGTGTTTGGAGCCCATGTTCATTTGGCAGATGTTATTTGCACCTCTCTGTTACTAATTACATCTATTTGATAATTTTTTTCAAAATACTCTCTAGTTTCAAGAATATTAAAATTTGTAAAAGATTATGAGTGTTTAAAAAAGGTTAACACTTCCGAAAAATGTTCTTAACAGTAGAAAATATTTTGTACAAGAACTAAACAAATATTTTTTTCAACTTTTAAAATACTTCTCGAAAGTACTTTTTAGAGAGTCAATTTTTAGAAAGTATCTTTTTAGAAATATTATCTTTTGCGTAGAAAAATTAATTTTATACCATATCTTTATTAGAACGAGCATCTCAAGGTAGAAGGAAGATGACTGGGTGGTGTGTAAGTAGTTTTTTCAGAAACCCTTAAGCATAAAAAAAAATGTAAATTAGAAGGGGTGAGGTGATTTTGGGAAAGAAACTATCGAAAAAAATGTATTTAAAAAGTAAAAGGGTATGCAAGGAAGGATCTTGAATAAAAGGGACGTATATCTATGAATGAGAGGAGGTGTAAGTAACAGAAGCCCATTCATCAGTATAATGGGTTGTTTTTTAATTTCTTATTCTTCATCATTTTTAAAGTTTTGCAAACAATGGTCTAAATGAGTTTTTTTAATTAAATTTTAATTCTTCATAATTTAACATAAATTTAATTTCTTAAATTTGATAATTGAATCATTTTAATCTCTTCAATTTATTATTTAAGGATCTAAACATTTTTTTTAAATTCTAAAATTAAAATAACTTTAAATTTCATGATTAAAACATAACTATATTTTTTTTACTAATAAAATGTAATTTAAAATTATATTAGAATTTAAATGTTAAAGTTTAATATTTAATAGAAATAAAAAAAATCCAAACTTTTGAATTAAAAATGTGTTATATTTTTTTATATAATTATATTTATAATTCATTAATAAATATTTATCCTAACTCTCGTATAACTAATATATTTATCATTATAATATAACTAAAAGTATTAGTATTTTCAAATATATATATATATATATATATATATATATATATATATATATATATCTAAAGCTTATTTTTATCCTAACTCTCGCATATAACTCTCGCATAACGAATATAGACCTTTCTTCCTGTTTTGATTTTACCTTCTGAAGCTTCTGTTTTTTAAGTGATTTTTGGAAGCTACAAGACATAGCTTTCTTTTGTTGGACACCACTTCACTTATACCATTTCCTAAGTCTTTAACCAATATTCTCTATCTCATGCTCAATTAATGTTTGGACTACAAATTTTCTAAATTTTTATTTTTAAATTTATGTCCAAATTTATTTTAAATTATTGAAAAATGCATTGTGCTTAAGTCTAATCAATAATGTCAATTACAAAAAGATTGCATCAGTAACTCAAAGTATTCTCATTAGAATAAGACTAAATTGACTTAATAATCGTTAATATGAAGAATTAAATTTACAGTTTATAACTTTTAAAACCAAATTAACCAATGCACTAGATTTCAGACTCGTTTAATTTTCAGTTAGGTCTTTATGTAATAAACCTTCAATTTTGTCTTGGAACTCATTTTCAAATGGAACAATAGTTTTACATTATAAAAGTTCATTACATCACATTTACAAATAATTATTTAAAAGTTATACCAATAAAAGCATGACCATACTAAACGTTTTCTATAAACCCAGTTTGTAAAATGAAGTAGATTCAAATTTAATAAGTTTACAAACCTTAATATAGTGTTATATGGTGATACTTTTCTCTGTATGTTGAAAGGTGGAAGAGTTAAAACATAGTGGAGAGAATGATTGCATTGCCATAGCAGAGGAAGTATATATGCATGCCTTTGTGAGAGATAAAAAGAGAGGTAAAAATATGTAAGTGCATAGCCATGTTTAGATGTAGAGTTTGTGGTTGTGTAGGAAGAGGACGAATAAGGCACAAAAAATGACAGCATAGGGCAATTCATTAAAAGGGGTAATCACAGTCTGGAACAATCGAGAAAGTATATGCAAATGAAACACGTCTCCGACAAATCACCCCATGCACAATGCATTCTGTCTGCACTTTTCCTGAAACTTGTTCATCTTGTTTAAACTTTAAACCACTCTATATTCTTCTTATTATCATCATCATTAATTATTATTATTATCAGAAGTGATCCAAATCCCTTTTTTTTCCTCATGGACCCCACTTGTATACATAAATTAAATTATATTTCATTACTTGTTCAAACTCCTCCTACATCAGTATACTATAAACTAACCATTTATTCATATAAATAATATAATATCTTTTTCTTTCTATGATTTTTGCTATGTTACAGTCTCCACTAGTGATACCTTTTGTCAGCCTCCTTTATGCACGCTTCTCCCTCGCGTGTTCTTTAGTGTCTATATATATATATATAAAGAGAGAGGGGGATTCTAGGGTACTAACTAGAGCAGAAGAAAGTTATTGGTTTTGTATCATGAATCAATGTATGTCACATAATTTATAGTGTACTATCAAATATATAATAAATATAGGTTGATGTTGTGCTAAGATATCATAAACTTAAATGTTGTGGAGATGTTTTAGTTCGATTTTCAACATATCTGAAAACTGATGGAGTCAATAATAATAACAGTATATTAATCCTTGAACCAGTAGATTTAGCTTTAGCTTTAGAAAAACTGGTGTAAGGATAAAATGAAAAAGTGAGAGAGAAGAAGTATAATAATGATTCACGAAGCTGATATAGCACACGCTTGACCTGAAACTTGTATATCTTTAGCAATGTATGTGAACATGTGAAGGATGGAAAAGGGTATTGAAGGTGCTATATGCAGTGGTCAATGTACCTTTTCTGTTAGTGATTGCTTTGCTTTGCTTTGCTTTGGATTCATTTCCTACCAGTCATGTTCATTCATTCATCCATTTCGAAGATTTCTAGCTAGTTAGCTAGCTGCTGCTGCTAAGTTTATTTATGACAGTTTATGTAAAGTCTTTATTCTTTACAATAATATGATCCAGACACAGCTTTTCAATTCTGTGTTGTTTTGCTTTCCAGCTTTTAGACTCGACTCAGTTCTATATAAAGTTTATAAGCTATGTTTATAAAAAATAAATTAAAATTGTAAACAAGATCATTTGTTAATGAATGTTCCAATAATGGGTCTCCCAAGATAATGTTTTAGGTCACTTAGCACACACAAATAGTTGTTATTATTTTAGAAATTGAGAGGTGTGGAAAAAGGATAGAATTTGGGAGGTGTGGTGTTAAATGTGGTTGGAGGATGGGGAAAGTAAGAAGGTATTGTGTTTGTATGTCTGTTTTTGGTTGGCATTAAAGGTTGTGAAAAAGAAAGGTGAAAACAATTTTCTCATGCACTTTAATTTGCAGGAAGAATCCATAATTTTTGCCACCCCAAAATCATGAAAACCCCATTAACCATTGCTCTCTACTTTGCAGGGGTTTCTTCATTTCCAATTTTCTATCATCACCTTCCACTCTTTCCTCACCCTTCCCTTCAATTTCTAATTTTTCCTTTTTAAATGCACTATTCAACAAAATTATTCACATCATGTGATTATATGGGCTACTACTTTATTCCCTCATTGTGATTGTGGAAAGTATGAACAATCATAACTCTTTTAAAGAAAAATAAATAAAATTATATATATATATATATATATATATAATTAACTAGTCTTTAAGTATTTTATTGTCTTTGATTCCATTTTATCACTTATTTGGTAGTTCAAATAAGATTTAAAAAAATAGTAACAGTACAGACAGTATTTTTATGTAGATAAATATACTTAATCTAAAAAAATTTCATGTAAAAAAAAATTCTAATTTTTGAACCACAGATATATAATATTGATGTTTTGAAAAATATATGTGAAATTAAAAGTACACCTGTTTTTAAGTCATTGAATTCAAAGATAAAAAGAAAAACATTAAAGAATGGATATCAATAGTGTCATATCTTTTTTTTTATCATACTTGTGGACATGTAAGCTGCACAAAATATATATTTACAATAATAATATTAAAATAAAAATATAAATTTAAAATTAAAAATAATTTAAAAAATTAAGGATAATATGATAATACCAAGTTAAAGACATAATAAACAAAATATATTTTAATTATTTCAAAATTTTAATTTTTTTCTTATAAATAATATTTTAAATCACATTACATATTTCTTTTTCTTTATCTACATTTTTATTTTTATTAGTAATTCTTTTCCTTGAAATCTTATTAATAAGAATTTGTTCCAATCTAATGAAATGTCATCTTGAAAAAACAAATTATATTAATATTTATATATATGAGAAATTTATTTATTTTAAAAATAAATAAAATAAATTTATTTTATTATTTATTTTTTATAATTTAATAATTTAAATAATACCTATCTTAAATTATAAGAAAATAAATTATAAAGATTAAAATTTAAGATTCTAATTCTTAACAAATATATAGAAGTAATATGTTAGTTATTATTTTTTATTGTAATTATCAAGATGGAGTGATTGATACGAGATGTTATTTGTGTCTCATGTCTTTTAATAAAAAATTTATTTAACTTATAAAAATAATATAAATATTTATTTAAATTTATATAAATGAGTATTATAACCAATTTGGAGAGTAATAATATTTTCTACTCATTAATATAATTTCTTATAATCCTAATAATAATAAACTTATCATTAAAAGTCTAACATCAAAATGTTAAACTTACCTCATTTATTTTCTTATCATGATAATTTTTATAATTATATAAGTTTGTCAATTTTGATTCATATTTTCCTTCGATTTCAATCTTGAAAAACATATATTTTTTTCAATATTAAGTTAAATTATGATGGATAAACTTCTAGAAGATTATCCTAAAAGAACATTATCTTTATTGAAACTCTTTTAAATTAACCGATTTAATGACATGTGTAATGAGACAAGGTTTCAAGTTAAATAAATAGAAAATAATTATTTAATATAAAGTCTTGATTGGAAGTAAGATTGGAGAAATTGGTTTAAACAGTAATATATATATATATATATATATATATTATAAATGTAAAAAAAAAATTACAAATCCGTAAGAAGTTAGTATAATATTTAATATAATTAAAAATTTATCTACATGGTAATTTAAATTGAATGACAATGTAAGATTGTTTAACATTGTCAATAATTTATTATTTTCTATGTGCTAATGCTTAAAATTGGAATATTTTAATTAAAAGAAACATACAAACAATGTTAAGTTATATTTCATAATTAAGAATAATAATTATGAATTCTTGAGGAGTAACCTATCTTGAACGGATAAATGCAGGACAAATTGGATAGCAGCTAATTATGAGATTTAGCAATTATTTTATTTTTCTGTTTATGTTGATCCTTAATCAATGCAAAATCCGAATCATGTACGATATTAGTGTCCATTTTTAAAAGCTTTAAATAATTGCTGTGGTTAATTGCGTGTAATTATAATATAAAGCCATTAATGTGTGGAGAGAAAAAGAAAAAAGAAAGAAGGCAATGATCAAAGTAGAGGTAGCTTTACGTATATGCAGATTTGTAAGTACATGCAGTGAGCATTGAACACTGTTACTCTCACTTCCACTTCTTTTCACCCACAATACTTTGATTTCGTGTTTTACTAAAACATTTTATCACCCTCCAATGCAACATACCAAGCAACACAATTTATTAGATTTTAATCGATGATAAAAAAAATGTGTTGGATAACATCTCTATAAATTCAAATACTACTTTAGATTAACCAAGAAGTGGTCAAGTAAATTGTTTTTAAATAAGGTTTTTAGCCGAAAGAGCTTTGCCCTTTTTAAATGGACCCATCCAGATAGATTTAGATAAGCTTGAAATTTCAGAGAGCGAGAATCTCGATTGGACGAAAAAACTTTCAGATGAATTTCACTCCTGCAAATTAAGAAAAATGGATGAAATTTCCCAATCATGTGTAAGATCTTGGCAATGGATTCAAGTACATATATCTATGGCTTATCTTAAGGCAATATAGTAGATTAGTATAGTACTCACAACTCAAACCTTTTGGTTTCTTTTTGACATTCTCAGCTTCTCAAATCTTGAAACAAACTAAGCCATTTAGATACACCAGATAGTTCAGAAGTAGTACTTGTAAGCCACAACATATGTATTAATCAGATATTTATCTATACATATGTAGAATCATTTATATTATGTTAGTGCAGAAATTGATAAGAAATTTAAAATATTAATCAGATATTTATCTGTACATATATAGAATCATTTGTATATGTTAATAAACAAATTGAGAACTAAAACAAAGTACATTCTCTGCACTGACACCTGAAGACTCGGGCAAGACTAGAATTCCTGACCAGTTTTTTGTTTTCTTTTGGTCCGCATAAATATATTCCCCACCCCCCATCAATTATACATGGACTCAGGTTAATTAAAAAGCCTTTTAACATCATATGCAGAAGCAGAACTACCTCTGATTCTTGCTATAAGCTTTCCCTCTTTCTCCGACCACTCACAACACCTTTTCTCCTTTTTCTCCCCCAAAAGCAAGATTTGGAAACACAACACATTCTTCTACTTCCATGGACCAAAACCCCTGCCCATTTACAACCCCTTGTCTTTTCACTGTCTCACACGCAAAAAACACTGCTGTAATACTCACAGATAACTTTATTCTTTAAGTATTACATCACAAGTTCTATTCTAAAATTTGTTTTTGTAAAGAAACTTATATTGAGAGACCCTTAAATAGATTTTAACCATTTAAGAAATTAGTCTTTAATTTCTGATACAGTTCATCAGAAAAACCTAACATTATGATTAAAACCTCAGCATCCATTTCAGCAACAAACCTGAGCTAGAATCCAACCAAAAACCAGTTCCCAACACACAAGCATTCCATGTTTTCCCACGCAGTTGCTTCTTTATAATCAGTGTAAGCTGAGCAAAAGGAAAAACAACGACATACAATCACAAAGCAGATAGATATGAGAGAAAGAAAGTGCATGAAAGAGAAACGAATATGCCATTTTCTACAGCTTGGAAACTCACAGAAGCATTGCTTTTACAGAACAGACAGACTCCTTTCCCTCGCTGTCACAAGCCACAACTTGCACAGCACGTAATTAAACAAAACCCCATTTCTTTCTTCATTCATATTCTCACCATCTGTTTCTCCTACTTACATGCAAGACTAAGTTCACATGCAAAGATTCCAAATAAACACCACACAAACCCTAGCTACCTACCTAACTACCATAATAACAACCTAAACAATTATAATATAATGTAATCGTTCTTAGTTCAACTCCCTTTACATAACCAAACACATTAAGAGTGATGCTTGCAAGCATGCATTTGCACGTGTAGTCATGGAAATAGAAGATTGGTGCATGTATCCGTTTAAGACATTAGTCTTCGCTCTAGGCCACGGCGTCGTTTTGACCTGTCGCTGGAATTGGACCTGTCTAGCAAGGACTTGAGCGAGTTCTGAAGGAAATTGATGGATTCAATGCTGTGTTCTTTGTCTGCAGCCACCACGAGAACGTTGCGCGTTCTTCCTCCGAGCGTGGCCATTTCCGCTTTGAGGGTTTTGAGGTGAAGCGAGTTCAGAATTTCTATTAGGTCCGGGATGAGGTCGGAGCGGTCCTCGCAGCACAGCGAGGCCTTGAATATCAGCCTCCCATCCCCGCCATAGTCGCCGCCGGTGGAGAGCACCGTGATCTCGTCAGTCTCCGACGGAACCGTCTCCAGCTCCGTTATCTCCGACGTCTGCTGCTTCAACTCCTTCACTCGCTGCACAACCTTCGCCAGAAGCGAAGCCTTGTCTGTCTGAAGAACCAAAGATTATAAATAACCATTATATTGCATGTTGGTAAAAGCAACCTCACTTTCCCAAACTCAATGGGGTTTCTTTTTGAAACATGACATGAATAATAAGAATCTAATGTAAGCAACACATTGGATTTTATGAGTTTCCTAGAACTATATCTCGTTCTACTGTATGTATGCCAAGTACATATCCATAGATTCTTATTTCATGACAATTAAAGTGCAGTAAAGTAAAACACACACATTTAGCTTTGTTGGTCAAAAAGTATGCAACCTTTGAGAATAAAACAAGGGGTAGTCAGTGAGAAAAGGTTGCAAATTGCTCAAAATTAAGCAAAGTAACAATTTAATAATCACATAAATATTGAACATATACATATATTGAGTGTGTAACTGTGTAAGTTACATATGGGTTTTCTTAGGAATTGAAGTTGGAAGGTGTTAATACTGTTAAGGGACAAAATTATGTATAAGGAGTGTATGATGTGATGATGGTTGAGTGATGGTGTGTGTATTAATTGTATATATACCTTGGAATTGCAGGGGAGAAGAGTGCGAAGCTCATCGAGGTGGGAGTTGATTCTCTCCCTCCTTCTCTTCTCAGCTTCCTTGTGGTTCTTCATGGCAGCAAGGGCTCTATCTTGGTGGGAGGGTGTAGGGGTAATTTGGGAGACATGGAAGGGGTAGAAGTTATTGGAGGAGGAGTTATTAGAGAGGGTGTGGTGTTGGTGCATGAGGTTGGAGGTGTGTGGTGCAGAATGGAAGAAGGGGTTGGTGTTGTTGTTGTTGGTGGTAGTGGTGGTGGTGTTGGGAAGGAATTGAAGAAGGTGAGAGTTATCCATGGCAAAGTGGTGCATGATGATAGGGTAGATGTGAGAGGGAAGGGGGAATAAGAAGGGAAGAAAAGAGTGAGTGTTGTGTGGTACAGTTTTCAGTTTTTGTGGTGGTGAAGGTGAAGTGATGCTTATGATTGCACTTTTTGACTGACCCAAAACCATTCCCCTGTGTCCCTCACTCACCAAATTCAAATAATCAAATACCCTTCTCCTTCCTATTTGCCTTTCGGTGCTCATTTTTTTTTTTTCTTCTTTTTTAATATCTCTCTATCTAAGTGAACTATACTTTCCAAAATTATAATAATTAATTAATTAATTAATTAATTTTAATTTTTTAATTTTAATATTATTGTTTTGTACATCAAATCTGTCCTTCGTTTTATTCATATGCTAATCAATTTACTTCCCTCTCTCCCAACCCCACCGTTTCTTCGGCTTACACGTGTCACTGGGCCCACTTTATCAACCCAAGAGAATCAACCCTCATACGCCATTAATATTTCCTTTTACTATTTTTAATTATTCATTCAAAGATATTGAAATTATAAATTTTAGTAACAGTGGAATCTATTAAATTCACTTTTTTCAATAAATTTGTATCACCTATAAAAAGGGTTTTAGTGAGAGAGTATAAAGATTTCTCGGATAAATATTCTTACCTTAAACTTTACTATAACAAAAATTTATTTAAATTTATCAGTCACTATATAAATAATAATAATTTTTTTTAATTTTATAAGTCCTTTTGAGTTTAATATATATATATATATATATATATCACTCTTTTAAATATTTAATTTTTTTTTATCTTTCTGATTCAAACACATTTACCTCTTATGATGACCTTCAACTTTTTTTAAACAAAATTTTTTTACATTTTTTCACTCTTATATGTATTAAATAAGTAAAATGTATTCAATATTTATTAGAAAATATTAAGAGCTAAAAACCTTATACTTAAATTTATGTAAAATTAAAAGTTATTTACAAGTCAGGGCCTAAAGCAAGTTTTTTACAAACACTTAAAATATTATAACTTATAAATTTTTATATACTTTTTTAGTTTTTTTGAATTGTGAAGACTTCTATTAAATATTTATAACTAAGAAATTTTATTTTTTATCCTCTCTAAATGAAATATTTAATTTATTCAATTTGTCTTGTAATACTGTTAATTTTAGATAGAATTTAAGTAATTTAATTTCAAAACACGAGAAACAATTTTAGGTAGTGTCACTATTATTTATAATAAATAATCTCAACTCCTCCTAAATTTTTTTTGTTATTCAAATGAATCCATCAAACCTATGTAATATTTGTTAAGTTACACTTCAAATACACCATGTACCACGAGAACCAAATTAGGTTTTACTACTTTTTATGACGATTATTTTAAATATTCTACGTTAATGAATATAGTGATATAGATGTTATTTATGTAAAAAATGAAAGAATTTTAACATTGATTATAAAATATAATTATACCTCAAACCCTAAATATCCATCCATTGTGGTTATAACTGATATAGAATGAAACATTTCACTTTAATTGTATTATTTACATTGATTCAACTGAGTCTAATAAATTTTGTCAAAGAAGTGGTGTTCTCTAATACATGTTTTATTAATAATAATTAAAATTTATTGAAAAACATAATTATAAAATAATCTGTAGTTAAGACGTTAACTAGATCCTGTTAAAAAAATAAAATGTTGGCATTTTCTATAAGTTACATCTTCAAATTGAACTTTCTTAAAATTTTCAAACTATCACAAAAAAGGTGAATAGAATGATTATTTTGGTGTAATATGTGGTCTCAAGTTTGAATAGTGAATATAAAACTATGTTAATTGTGTAAAACAAAAGAAAAATTATGTTAACAGTAATTTGGAATTGATTTCGTGGATTAAAATCAAATTAATAAGTTTTGAAAAAATAAAGTGATTTGCACTTTCATACATCTGCATTGACTATTATTTAAATATTATTAAATAGCAATATCATTTTTCACTGTCAATGTCTAGGGTTTGATTTTTCAAACACAATGTTACATTCAAAAGTGTTATTTCTGTTCTCATTATATCTCATTCAAAAGTGTCATTAGGTTATTTGGTCGGTTACGTGACTTTTGGTACCATCTATTTTGGTTTAAAAAATATAGTTCCACTCATTCACATTTTATAAAATACAGTGGTGTTTAATTTTAAAATTGTGTATTAGATAGGATATTAGCAAAATATTATTTTATGTAGAGTTAACCTTTTATAAAAAAAAATTATGATGTTTAAGTCATTTCAAAACAAGCAAGCTTAGAAGATGAGGTTTAATTTCACTTATATATTATAATTCGATTTTATTTTTAATTAATGTGAGATTTTTCCAACATTCTTCAATGAGTCATTATCAACTCCACTCGTTAATAAGTAACTCAATCTAAGTCTAATAATCTTATTAACAATCAAGGCTCTACACAGCAGCTCTTAACAACTTTGTTAACAATCAGGACTCTTCAAATTATGTAAAATGATATCATAATCTATTAACAGATAGTCCAATCTAAACCCAACAACCTGCTAACCAAGGTTCAATATATTAACAAGTGGTTCAATCTAGGCCAAACAATCTTATTAACCAGGCTTTGATATTATATATAAAGTGATTATGGTACCTAATTTACCCCTAAAACTGGTTCAGAAAGTGAGGTCTATATCTCACTATATTATAATTCAATTTCATTTGTAAGTCAATATAATTTACTAATAATTTAACTTAGTTTATATACAGGGAATTTGTTTGAAATAAAAATTATGACATGGAATTTTACTCATTTTCTTATCTAAAATTAAAGAAACCTCGTATATTTTACCATAGATTTAGCTTTTTAAAAATGAAAAATAATAATCATATCTAATTAAATCATTTTTTTTAAACTTAATCACTTTATATATTTTTTTACTACGGAGAAATTAAATCTCTCTACCACTAAATTAACTTTTTAAAGTCAATTCAAGGTGCTACATTCTCTCATTATTATAGGTTATTTTCAACTTTTTTTTTCTAGGGTTAATGCTTGAATCCACTCATGAGCCATGATATGCCACTATATCGGTTATGTTGAAGAGAGAAAGCCAAAAAAAGGTATAATACCTAAAAAAAACTTATAATTCAAACAAAATAATAGTGTTTTCATCATTGATACATTTGAATTAATTGATGTATTAGGGAAGAAAAAAAGACCTTAAAAGAGAATGTATTTTCTCATAATTAGGGCTACTTTTTCTTCTTCTTTTTTTTTTGTTTTGTTTTTTTGAATTGCATGTACAAAGTGTTAAAAGCAAAATTGTTACTAAATGAAGATAATTTTGGAGAGGCTCCATCCACTTTTTATCTTCTTCTTTTTTGGTAGAAAGAGACGCTCCACTGAGAATGGATGATTGTAATGGCGTTTTAGGGTTTGATTAGGTCCATGTTCCCACTTGGCTGCTAGTGGGCTTCTAATCCATTTGGGAAACACCCAAATGTCAAACACGTTCAAATACAGTAAAAGAAACACTATCATTATAGCTCACAACACAAAAGCATATATGAAATTAATTTCTTCTACATTTTCTTATAAATTTTATAAGATCTATGAAAAATTTAGATAAAAAATCTTACAAAATATAATGTCATTTGGGTCTAACTTAAAATGAAACACTTATATCCCATTAAGTAAAGTGCAATTTTTTTTACTAAAATTTGTTTAACCAAGAAAATAATTAAACAATGAGTTTACAAAAAATAGATTTTGACACTCTTTTTTCAAACAAAGATAAACTTTGAACATTATTTTGGTAGGCTGAGAAGACACTAACAAACAAAGAGCAAGTGTTCAAACTTGCCACCTCAAAATCCCCGAGCCCTGCACAAAAATAAAAAAAATGGTCTTGAAACATCACACTCTTTGTGTTCACATGAGATACGGGATCCAGCTCTCTAGAAAATATTTTGTAAAATTTAGTTAATACCATATTTATATAAAATTAGTCATAAATAGTTTCTAAAAAAAATGAAAAAAAAACTTTAAATATTTAACACAATCACATAATAGAGTTAAGAAAGAGATATAAAATTAGTTTGGTGGTAAAATTTGAAGAAAAGATAGAATAGATGATGGATTCCAGTATCTGTAAACAAAATTATTAAAGTAGGATAATGGTGGTAAATTTATATTAATAGAAGTAGAATAATTGAAATGAAAAATGTTATAATATAGTGTTAATTTAGAAATAGTATAAAGTGAAGTTAGATTATTGTTTTGGTGAATGTGGCATGGTGGTGCAGGTGTAATTAATTTTGTGCCACATAGAATCTTGAGTAGCGATAGACTTAGGTACAATAGTCGGTCAAATCCACGAGATTCGACGGTGCCTCTGTGTTTCTTTCCCTTTTTCCACTTCTTTCAGACAAATTATTTCACACAAACCAAATTTTCTTCCTTTATAAGCTCTTCGTACCATCAAATTAAAGTCACAAGAACCTAAATTTTTTCGGTTCTCACCAATCAATTATCAAAGCATTTTCATTATTATTATTGTTCATAAATCGTAACCCATCTTTCTTTTCTGAACTTCATATCTACTCCACTTAAGCCCTAAACAAATTATTACTTTCATTAGTGCTTGCCTCATTATCGTTTACTTTCATTCTTGGTTATTTTAATACCCAAAAACATGCACCTTCTTTCCACTGGTTTATATGTATGTAATCTGTAGTTTCTTTTATAAAATGCTATATCATGTTTCATGACTCGTGTTTTTATATTTTTCTTTCTTATGCAAACATTCAAATAAAAATAGTTATCAATCAGACTTCATTTACTTTTCAATCCACTCATATTAGTCTAAAACAAAACCTTAAAACATTATCAGATCATGTCAATAAAAACATTTTGTGGAATGAAGAGATGATAAGAGAAGGGGATGTGTAAACTAAATTGATTGTTTGATGAATAAATTACTTATATGATTCATCAAATTTCTTTGGCACCCTTTTTCTTATCTGTTTCTTCATGGTCTGTATAATATAGTATAGTTTCTCCTTTGACTTTACAGCTCCATCTAAGCATTTTTCTAATGGCTAGAAGGGCATTCATTGGCTGGTTGTGCTTCATACAACATGCCAATCAATAAGTTCCACCTATTATACAACAAAGTAACTTCATTACAAACAAAACATTATGAACAGGAGAGAAAAAAAAAAGGGAAAGTAGCAGTGCATAGGCCTGAGTAAGTACTGATTTAAGTGGCACACGCATGTGCTGCACATTCTTTGAAACATGACTAAAATATGAGGGGAATGAAACTGGTTTCATCATTATATTCACAATCTTACAATAGTTTATTGAGCTTTTCTGACTTGAGCTAATCAAAAGAGAGGGCAAAAAAGTTTGTGGCCCTTTTACATACCTGCACGACAGACAATGCTTTGATTGAGATTGGTGTCATACACACATAAAAGTACTTTTTAGTTCATCACTTTCAGCTATCATTGACTAAATTTGCGGGCGTGGAGTGGAATTACACTATTGAATATTGCTCTTCTCATTCACATTTGTGTGTTATGATCCTTCTTCTCTCATGAATTCAGCTTTGCTTTAACAGAAAATGCGGCCTTTCAGAATGGCTGAAATCATTCAACATCATGAAAGTAGCTTTAGTGAGATGTAGGTATTATTATTACTCAAGAACAAAGGTGAGGTAGTAGCAGAAACCATAAACAAATTTGGGAGGTAGGTTCATAAAATTAATATTAAACAGCACTTATATTGTACAGAAAAAGTTGATCACAAATTCAAAGACTTTTTAGCACCTTTTTTCTGAAAAATCAAATGGGGCGCTAAACGGATAAGAGATTGAATGTTAACATATTCAAACCATTGTTAAATTATAAGCTATTAAAATGTAAAACATAAGCAATTCACAATTCAATTTGTGTTCATTTGGGTGTTTTTGGTGATAATGTCCTATGCTGATGATTTCCTTTCTATTTGTTTTCCTTTTCTTTTAGCAGAGACAATTGGTTATCTGTTTATAGAGTTTCTGTATGTGTATCAATTGTTCTGAGTCTTGAATTGGACAAATTTGTGGTCAATTAAAACATTTGTATTATTAAGGAATTTTGTTTTGTAAGAAAAAACACGATTCTATTTGCATCCATTAAGTCAGCTACTGACCATAGCTGAATTTTAACTAATTATCTCAGTGATACTAAACTGAACATAAGAAAACTTGAGGTTCTTAAAAATTCAATCACTTTAGTTTGAAGGGAATGAGTCAAACCAAAATTTTGTCTCTTAATAATTCAATATAACTCAGGTTTGAACATCATGTATAAATATTTATTTCTGTTTCTTTTAATCTTACTTTTTCTAACACTACTATAGCATCAATGATGGCTTTAAATTGTGATTGCAGTTTTATTGTAATCTTTTCACATTGTGGGAAACATGGAACCATTATCTAAAACTGTGATATTAATTAATATTGTGCCTCATCACTCTCATGAGGTTTCTTTAGTGTATGTTTATCGAAAACAACATTATAGAATAATAATTATATGCAAGTGAGTATTCATTTTGAAAGAGTGGATGTGTGTGGATATATCAGAAAGCAAGTAGAATAAGAATTTGAACCTTCATTCAAGTTAGTACTAGTCAAAACTTAAAAACAAGGACATATTTGTGTTTATAATGTAGCAGTAAATGTTCTTTGGCCCATTAACCAATCCCTAAAATGTCTCTAACTTCCTCAAAATCAAGAAAATGTATTAAGAACATCAATCTTTAACTCAATAAAAACACACATAAGTCATTAACAAACATGGTCTACCTTGTTAAGAGACATTCCATCATAATTCAAAAAGGAACCCTCCTTGTGAAGATGGGAATGTCTCTCTCATTTTTTAACATCCCTATGCTAATTCTACCATGAACTTGTGTTATTTCTTGTCATAGATCATAAAATGAATATCAAAGTCATATAATAATTGAACAACCTTTCTATTGATCCCTGTCCTACAAGTAGATATTAAATCAAAATTAAGTTGTGTTTGTTTTCATCTATATACACACAAAAGAAGATCTCTCATTTCAAGTAACAGTTGGGTTATTCTAAAATCTCTACCTAATCTTTATTGACTTAAGCAATAAAGTGTTTGTGAATTAGTCTCCCACTAATAACAAGAGTAAGAACTCTTCACTCATATGTCCACACAGCCTCTAGGCTTTTTAATATGAGATAATAAACATGCATTTGATTGGATGATGAAATAAGACTTTTTAAAGTGATAAAAAGAAAAAAAACTATTGAAATTAGTATTTGAATTAAGGCATATCATATTTAATGATAAGATAGATAAAATTTTAGAAATTAATTTAAAGTTAAGATTGATTAAGATTAAATTAACATTTAAATTTAGTTTCCACTAAAGAAATTATGTTCAATTTGATATAGTGTATTGGGGTTCCATTTAGTATTGTGATGCCTTAGCACATTTATTTTTTATTAAAAAAAATCGTATCGAGGTTTAAAATTAGAAATCTTAAAGTAAATTAAAATTAAAGAATTGGAAAATCATTAAATATTCTATGCAAGAAAAGTCATGTAATTTTTAAAAAAATGACAATAACTCTTAAAAATACTTTATGAATGAAAACTCAGATGTATAATAAAATAATAAATATATCAGCCAAAATTTATAGAAATTCCATGCCTAATTAAATAGTTTAAGTTTGACAATTTAGTTAGAAGCATAACTTAAGTTTCAACCAAATTTACAGTAATGATTAAAATTTTCAGAGTTTAGAATTTTGGTCGCTAAAAACAGTTTAATTATTATTTTGTTTTTATAAGCCAAAGTTCTTTTATTCCACATAAGTTTTGGAAAAATTCGATTAGAGACCCGATTAAAAATAATTTACAAATCAAGGGACTTTATTATAAGAACCTTTATAAAATATTTAGCAGCTTATAAATTATTTTTTGCAGTTTCACCTTATACATGTTTTAGAAAATATTGTAGAAAATACTATGAAATATTTATTTATGATTAAACTTATTTAATAAGCATGAAATCAACCGTAGCAAATAATGTGTACTTGAGTCTAACATAAAGTATCATATATGTTGTAAGAAAATTTAAAAGGACCTTGAAATAGAAAAATCCGTCATATGACATTAATCATTGGATCCTTTTGGAAATAATTCCAAGGCCTCTCAAAAGGAAAAATCAACCATCTTTTCTAAAATCTCATCATCCTCAACCCAAGTGGCTTTTGAAGATTTTAAAAACATTCATTACTTTTCTAATATCTCCTTCAACTCATATATGAAAAAACTTAAATATATAAGTAAATTTTAACTTAAAATTTTGTTTAATGTTTATATCATTAATTCATTTAATTTTTCAAATTTTGATTCCTTCAAACAAATTAATCTAAACTGATTGATTAAAAACTCAATTCCTAATAAATTATAATCAATCAATCAACATTATATATCAAGAGTGTCAAAGATGTCTAATTAACTAAATTGCTTGGTTAAAAGGGTGTATGATTCACCCTTAAAGGTTGAACTTTACTACTAATTTGTTGAAGTGTGATATGGATGAGTATGATTGAATTAAAAGAGTATTTATGAAGGATGAGTGAAGGGGAGTGCAATAAGTGGTGTTGTCCTCTCACAAACGCTCCACCCAATCGAACAAAACAGAAGGGTTGGGGAAGTTGATGAAGGCATAAATTTTCGGGAGTAAAGAAGAACCAATGAGAGAGTGCAGCAGCATGTGATGTGCTATGCAAACCATCCTTTATAGCAAGCTGTGATTAGCGGCTATGCTATGTTGTAGTGGTAGTAGTAGTTGCCAACAGCAGGGACCATAATAGCAACCTTAGCCATAGCCCTGCTCTAGCTTCAATTTCCAACAATACTCAATTAAATTAACTTCAAATATGTGGATGACAACTTGGTTCTGCCATTCAAAAAGATGTTAATGCTAAAAAAACAGCACCAAAGAGACAAGCCAGCAAAAGTTCCTGTTTGGTTTGCCACTTTTTTTGCCCAAGAAAAACCACTTGTGTTTGTTGATATCATATATTCTTATGTTATATCCATAGGATAGAGATTGAGATTCCCGATCGGACTCATCCTCCTTTTGGCCTAGAAAAGTATAATTACTTGTGAAAAGAAAGAGAAAGGTGTCGACAACTACAAACAAGCTTCACTTTCTCTTTTTCATTAAACCAAGCAAAATATAAGAGAGCGGGGTTCACAGTAAAAAGGCTAAAACCACCAAAACAAAAGTTTCCTACTACCTACCTAGCTATAGCCCTAAAATATAATATCACCTTCTCTTCCAACTCTCTCACCACACCACCCATCTTTTCTCTGTCTCCGGACATTACAACGTCACTCCCCTCCTCTCACTAACCTTCCCAAATTCTACACTGTTAGAGGATGCCAAAAAAATTAACCTATAAATAACAAAAGGGTAGTAGTACTGTAATCCTCTGCTATTAGTCTTTTCCTTTTCCTCACTTCATTCCTTTTTCACTTCCTCAACTTGCTTCAAAGTCCAAGCAAAATGTAGTAAACTAGCGTGATAGGAAGGGCAATTAGCATCCCAAATATAACCCTGCAAAATATTAAATAACCAAATCACAAACGTTAGTGGGGGAACATGATATATAATAATAACCAGTTCATTTTCTATGATATAAAATAGTAAACTTAAACTAAGAGTGGAAGAATACACACCCAGTGCTAAGGATGTCAGGATGAACGTTGTATTCCTTAGCAAACACAAAAGGGACAATCCCTTGGGGCAGAGCAGCCTAAAAATTACATACAATACAATAATAAATATATTGAACAAACCACTTGATAAAGAGCATGAATTTAAAGAAAAAAAATGTTATTTAGAGACACCCTTTTACCTGTACAATAGCAATGTGCAACAGAACTCCCCTGAGCCCTACAACTATTGAAGCGACAGCCATGACAGCAGGTCCAGTGAGGAAACGAACTGCCATGGCAAAGGAAGCAACCGAGTTTCCACATGCAATAATCTTTGGTTGCAATGCCATGAATAACCCTACAAAACCCACCAAGGAATTCAAATCACCTTAACCAAACAAGACAACAAAGCCAAATTAATATTCCATAGAAAACATACCAAGGCTAAACATTGCCATCCCAAGGCCAGCATCAGATAAAATTGATATGGATCGAGCAACGATCGCAGGCATAACAACATTCCACCTGCCACACAACACAATATTAGCACCTTGTATAACTAAAATAATTGGAACTAACAAATTCTATAAACATGGAACTATTGATAGCATACTTGAATGAGATCAAAGACCAAGTGAGACCAAAAAGGCTGGAATATGTGTTGGGGTTCCGAATCAGCTTTCTCCAAACCATAATCAGAATGAGTCTTGTCATAACACTTGTGGGTGGCATGGAAGTAGGTTTGGCTTCACCTTGTGCTTTAGGGTGAAGCTCAGCCGTGGAACTTGAACCAAGCTTGGAAAGTACTGGTCCTTCTTTGTCGACCCCATTAGCGACGGTTCTGTTCCCGAAGCTAAACTCGTCGTGACCAAAATCATCATAATCTGACCAGCAATGTGGAAATCAAACACACCCAATCAAAACAAAGGAAAATGACAAACCCCAAAAAAAATTACCATTATTGGATCCAGAAAAGACCAAATAGCAGATACACATAAGGATTAACAGACCAAAAAAACTATTGTAATCGATAAAAGACAACACAAGGAAAGTCCAAGTCAGTCCAACAAATCCCACTCCAACTTTAACACCAACAACAATCTAAAAGAGACAAAAAAACAGATGCACACTTGCAACAAAACTAGGAAAGTCACATTTGAAGAAGATTACAGGCCTGTTTGCTACGGTCAAAATAAAACAAATAGCTCTTTTGGTTCCACATGCCTTTTCCGTTTACTAAAGCTAATAGTTAAAAGACAAAAGCTTTCATATTTCAAACCTAATTTCTTATTTCTCCATAAATTTCCAAAATTTAGGAAAAAATTAAAGAAAGTTTTATGCTTTATTAATGTGAACAAATCAAAATTTCTGTTTTTCTTTTCTTTCCATTGCCTGTCCTTTCAACCAAATATACCACATAATGGTCCTACTAACTCAGGCAACGTTATTCCAAGATACACGAGTCATATCTAAAATAATAAACACATGAAACAAGTCGACACTGTTTGAACAAGCACCAAGGATAGAAACAAAACAAGTTGTTTTGAAAACAGGAAAGTCAAAAGGGGATGGAAAAAAGCAAACCTTTCTGGTGAGCCACCCCACCAACAGGAAGCTGGTCATTCCCATAATCCCCACCTCTGAACACATGGATCCCACCTTCCGATACCGGAGAAGCACTCGAACTCCACACAAACATGTGAAGATCCTTCCCTCCACCTTCACCACCACCACCCTTCTTCTTCCCCACCGGAGAAAAAATCCCCGCATTGTGAGGTGCAGGGTAACTTCCTGCACCCCCATTAACCCTCACACCACTCTCCTCATCAAACCCCACCCCCCCAAAACTACTCTGCCTCGGACTCACGTTTCTCCCATTATTCACCATCGAGTAGAAGTCAGTGTGATTGAAACTCGACCCTCTCGGCGTGGGATTCCTCGAAGACTGCAGCGAGTAAATCTCTGCATTGGTCAAATTGGAAGGCCTCGGAGTCAACGAGACCGAGTTAGGACCATGCGAGCGCCGCGAGAAAATCTCAGAGCGTGAGCTAGTGGACTTTCTCACAGTAACATGAAGCTTACCATCGTCACCAACCTCAGCCTCAGTCTGAAGTGGTTCCTTCCCATCCAAAGATATGATATCAGAGTCAACCTTGAACGAGATGATGGAGCCTGCAGTGTCGGGAAACTGCTCCACGATGAGAAGCCTGGCACCCCTATACTCAAACAAAAACAGCATCAGAGTGTACCAGATGATGCACTGAAGCACCACTATCTGCACCATGAGGGTCCCCGATGCGTCCCCGTACATGCCCTTGAGCAATGGGATCCCCATAACGAGCGTGTTGGGGAGCGTGGAGAGGGAGAATAGCGTGATCGACCATTCCAGAGAGCCCCTTGAGCTGGTTCTGGACCAGACGAAGAGCACGGCGAGGACTATGGCTTTCTGAAGCGAATCCGCGGCTATGAACTTGTAGTTCATGGCATAGGGGTTGTTGGTGGAGATGAAGTGGAAGGAGAGAAGGGGCACCGCGAAGAGCGCGACGAAGCGGTTGATGCCGGAGCATTGGTCCGGCGTGAAAATCTTCCACCACTTGACGGAACCGTAGGCGAGGATCATGGCGACGTAGAGCGGCACCACCGCTGTGAGAACATGGTAGAGGTCCAACAAGGTTATCATTGTGTTGTTTGTTTGGAAATAATAAGGTTGAGTTTGAGGTTTTGAGAAGGTTGGATATGTTTGAAGTAAGAAGAGAGAAGAGAAGAGAAGAGAAGAGAAGAGAAGAGAATGGGTTTAGTTTATGGCATTATGATGGGAGACAAAGGAGTAAAAGCTGGGGGCTTTTGTGAAGCTTTTATAACTCTTTTCTGCTCCTGCAATCACACAAAAAAATAAAACTTTCTATTTCTATTTCCTCTCATAGATTTAACTTAATCAATGCACCTTATTAATGAACTACAAATATCTAAATGGTTTTTACAAAATTCCCTTTATTGATCATTTTGAATGTCTTTCTTTTTAACCAACTTGTAAGTAATTTTTATGAGAAAAGTATTTCTATTCTCATATCAAATAGAAATCTTATTTTTAAAGATAATAAAGAAATTTAAACTAAAAAAAGAATGTGAAACATAAAAGTAATATGAGAAAGTAAGGTAAGAAAATAATATAAAATTAGAGGGTTAAGAGAGGTTGGAGAAATGAAAAGGGTTTGAATGAGAGGGAAAGGAGGAAGGAGCATTGCAGAAAAAGGGAAGAAAAAGGAAAGAAACTTGGAAAGATTCTCCTAGCTTTTTGCAGTTAAAATGGTGTCTTCTTATGGCACATGAGATGCAAATTACCAAAACCAACCAGCCAGGGCTGGAAAAAAGAAAATTCTTCTGTCCTTTCATCGATTCATTTTCTTTTTTTCTGTCGGGAACCCAAACTTAAAGCTTCACTGCCAAATCCCATTCCACTTTTCACCCTTTCAAAATATTTTCTATATCAAAATTCTAATTTTAATTCAAAATATCTCAAGATTCTATCTCTTTGTTTTACTCATTTCTTTCTCCCTCAATTCAACTATTTTAATTTTAAAATGTTTTAATAGAAAAATTAAAATTTTAATTAATTTAGAAAAAAAATTGTAAAATTTAACCCATTAATAGGTTTAATAAATCAATTTTAAAAAATATATTTTTATTATAATTATTTATTTTTATTTTTAGTTTAATTTTATATATTATAATTTATAACACTTTTATATCAAATTTTAATTTTATAATTTTATGTGTATCATTTACTTTTTATTAATATTATTACATTTATATTTTCACTATGATAGGTCCTATTCTGGAAGATTTATCCTTAGATTGCAGAAATTTGATGTTGGCATAAAGCTTTATCACTTTACTGATCTTAGGCCCAAGGAAATGAGTCAAACCCTAAAAAAGAATTTATCAAGTGAAAATGATGGTGGTCCTTTTCGGAAAATAAAATGAAAAAGCTTTCATCTATAAAATATATAAATATTAATTAAGAAATCAAAAGCATAAAAATTTATAAGAAAAATATAATCTTTAAGATAAATATGCAATTCAGTTGAAGTACATATTCATATTTCACAAGTACAGTAACTTTTATTTTATTTTATTTTATAAGAATTATCCTAAAAAAAATACTAATATTAATCTCTAATATGTTAAAGGTATAAAAGTTGACTTTTATTATTATTGAAAAAATATATATTATTAATCTGTTAAAATTATCTTAGATGTAATTTTTAAAACAATAACTTATCATTTATAAAAAAATTATTGAAATTTCATTATATTAATTATCTAAACTATATCTATAAATGAAGGGTTAAAATTTATTTGTCTCCATTTTAGAAGACCATTGACTTACATTAAATTTCTCTTTTGCATTCATAATAAGTTCTTTTGATTTGCACCTATAATTTTGAAGAGGAAAATTCGCATTTATCACTTTTGCATGGTAGTCAAAATTTTGGTGGTGCTTTTAGACTTAAAACTTAAAACTCGTGTGCACCAACCAATCAAAGCAAAAAAGTATAACTTTAACATGATTTTACTTTTTTAATTGCATGAAAGAAATAATCAAACAAATACTATCTTCTCTAAAGAAAAAAAAAATCTACAGTAAATATTATTTTAGTTTTTAATATAATTATTTAATTTTATTTATATCCTAATAACATTAATTGTACATAAAATAGATAAAATTAATTTTATTTTTTTTTTCATTCATTTTTTATTAGTTTCTCTGTGTAAAAATCTTAAAGACAATAATTATTATAGAATAAGAAGTAAAGGTTTGTAAAGCCCGTTTCTATTTATTTGTAAAGGCGTTTATATTTTTATTAACTATATTTATAAATTAACTGTTTAGGGTTATTATTAAAATCTTCTATAACTTGTTTGTTCCAATTAATATATAATACCAACGAGTTTTTCTTCATTACACAGTATTTTTAAATTTCAATTAATTAATTATATAAATATTATTATTTAAAATAATATATTTTATGTTAATAATATTAGTAAGTTCAAATTATATATAATAGTTTTAAAATTAAATAAGAACATGATCGAAATTATTTATTTGATTTAAAACATGATTTTTGTGTTTGTTAATTTGATATGACGTATTAAATTTTAATTTAGATTAATTTTACAAAAAAAATTTGTGTAACTCATGACACTAAAAGACTTTCTTCTTACTTAATATTTACTAATATTTTATATATTCCAATATTTTTTATCAATCTAATTTCAAATTATATTTTCCTTTTTAATAATATCAATTATACTCTTATTCAAATAAAACTTGGAAGTTGATTGATATAACTGATAAAGTTAATGATAAATATTTTTTTTTTAAATCTTTTATTTTAATATCTCTATTCACAAAGAGTCTCAATATTTTCTCAAACTTTTCTTTTAATATTGTTGGAAACATACAACGAATAATGAATTAAAAATTATTACTTTGAATGGTACATATAATTTGTAGTTGACATTCTTTCTAATAAATATCTTATTAGACACACAAGCCAAATGATACAATTGATAAGTATAAAACTGGCTTAGTTTTCAAAGGATTCACTCAAATTAAAGTGATGAATTATTTTCAAACTTTTTCTCTTACTATGAAAGTCATCATTATAATTGGGAACTTCAACAATGTATTCCTTCATAAAGATCTATTTGAAGAGAGACATATGTCTCTTATTTTTATTTGTCTTCTTCATCTCTCATTCATATTTGTATGTCATACAAATCACTTTATAGTTTAAAATAGATGAGTGGACAATGAAATATACTATTACTTTGATTTTTCTAGGATATATTTAGAACTTTGATTATTTCTTTGTTCATTTGATTATACTATCACTATCTTATTATCACTATCTTATTAGTATAGGCTAATGATATTATTTTAATTAGTATTTATTTAGATAAAGTTAATAATGTTAAGCAATACTTATATCAACAGTTTTCTATTAAAGATTTGTCTATTTACATTTCTTTCTTAGGCTTAAAAATTTCTCAATCTAAGCAAATATATTATTCTAAAATCAACATAAATATTATCTTAATTTAATTTTATTTTAGACAATAGTTAATTAGGGAATAAATTTCTTTTTTGTTTTATAATTTTCTTTTTCAAATTATCTAATTCAATAGAAAATTTACTTGATGATTCTATTTTTTATATAAGATTGATTGGTGGTCTACTATATCTCACTTCAACTAATAAGTTAATTTACGACTTATCCTCATTTTTCTCATCTACAAATTACATATTGTGTGCTAAAATATTTAAAATTATGTACTGAGATTTTATTTTCTTTTCATTCTAATGAATTGAAGTTACGTGTTTTTTTATTTGAATGAACAAAATTATACTAGTTATAGATGTTGATTTTGTGGTTATTATTTATTTCTTAGTAATTCTCTCATATCCTGAAAGTGGATATTAAACACTTGTTACTTTATTCTATAAGTAGTAATGATTCAAATACCCATTTACTAATCTTCATATTTAGATTTCTATTTTATTTGTCACATATTATGTCAATCTATTATCTATATTACTAAAAATCTCACTTTTCATTCTTATTTTATTCAATTCAAATTTTAGGACAAACTCATTATTTTCTTATTTCATTTGTTATTGTTGAAGTTGATGATGTTCTTCCAAAGACTCTTCATTTAAAATCACTTCAAAATAATATTTTCAAACTTCACAGGATGAATATTCATCCATACCTTAATTTTTGAGAAAATTACAAGAAAACAATTTTTTTTCTAATTTTGTTATCATTAATTCTTAGTTTACTAAATTGATTATTTTTAATGTTACTTTATGTTGTTATTTGATTTTTCTAATACTTTAATTTTTTTTTTCTTTCGCTCAATTTATAAATTTTTACTCTATTTTGTTATCAAAAATAATATTTATTTTATACCTTCTACATACCTGACCTTTGTTAGGATTAATAACCTTATTTATATTTGGCATATGATATTTGCAGGTTTTATGCTCTACACGCCTTCCTCTTCCACAACTTTCACTTGCAACATTATCTCCAACTACTTAGTCATTTTCATTATTGTTACACTAAAAAAAAAAGGTATAGTGTTCACTTCATCATATATGCTCTTATTTAGGTTATTTGTCTTTTATCCCATGCCATTTAAATAATATCTAATTTTATTAATAACTATTCTTAGAGAATAATCATAACTAATTACAATCAATGAGATTATTGATTACACTAAATGCATAAAAGAATTAACTATCATGGCTAAATGTGTGTTCCATCATACGCTAGTCTTAATATTCATGTTGAGGCATAATAGTTCCAGCTAAGGCTGTGTTTCACTATCAAGAATAAAGGTTGTCCTAATAAAAGAAAGAGAGAGAAAAAAACAATCATAAAAGGACACGAATGAAGTTATCATCTTCCACAAAATAATTTCATTTCAGTTTCTATTAGTTACTATTATCTCTCATTTAATTTATGTAATCACACCAATTGCCCTTGTTATTATAATAATAAAATGGATACATAAAAAAAGTAAAATAAAAAAAGTAAAATATAATGGATTTATAAAAAATAGATGTGCCCTATTCAGTTTTATTTCAGTGACATTTGTTCAACGACTTTCCTACGATGAAGCTTATATATATTCCTTGGATTATTGGCAATGAATATGATGATTAACTAATATAATATTTTGTTATATACATATACAAAATTGATGTAGTACTAATTTTTGAAACACTATTGTCATGTAGCTAAAGGTGATATAAAAGCGAGAAAGGCCAAATGAAAAGCAGAAGAAGACATGCATGTGAGAAGCTATTTGAAGGAAGACAGAGTGTGGGGCATGAAGTGGTAGAAAACCAACACTCTCTGGCTAGTAAGAGGAAGTAAAATCTCTTACAGCAACATCCAATGTTTAGATTATTATTGGAAAGTAAAATATAAGTTATAATAACAGTGAGTAGTTTCTGAAGCTGCGGATTGTTGTATGAATGTTTGTTGCGTCATGCATCCATAATAATAGTGTCGAAAGTATTGAGATTATGGGAAGGTTGAGGTTGGTAACATATGGAGACAATTGCATGGAAATAATAAAGCAATATTAAAATGTGTTATGGGAATATGAGAAGAGAATATGGAAAGAAACAAAGAAGAAGAATATTAGCAGCATAAGAGACAATGGAAGGAGAGAGTGGGAAGAATCCAATGATAAAGACAATTCTATGTGTATCTGTGCAAGCTAGATAGGTTACTATATTCAAAGCAAGAGGAGGGAAGGACCATTTCACCTTCCAAACAAAATAACATCATGCCATGTAACACAACAATTCCAACAATCTATCATAGATGATGAACTCAAATCACTGTTTAAATTCAAATAATTCATATCAGTTTATTCAAGTCTTTTTCATGCAGCAATAGCATATATATGGAAGGTAGCACAAAGCCCTCAACTTGAGGAATGAATTATGAAATGCATGGTGCATCCCAAAATCTCACTCACCTCTCTTCTCATTTTGCAGTTGTCATCATCATCATCAATATCTAAGTTGAATGGATATGTTAAGAGTATATATATATATATGCATCGGTATTGTGTATGTATATATACTTTTCCTTGTTGCTATGATGAGTGGAAAAATGAATAGAGAGAAATGGAGAGAAAATATAAAGACACTTTTTGCTCAATCGATGTTATAAGCATAAGTTATTGTAGTTATATTAAGTTTTGAATGTAAATAATAAATAAGAAATGAAAAAATGGTGGAGGAAAAGGGTAAAGGAGAGAGAAAGCGTAATGATTAAGGAGAGGCGGCGGCATTCTGCATGTGTTTTTGGGGGGTCCAAAACGACAGCGTTGTTGTCTGGTTTTGGTTTCAGTAGAAACACAAAATGTCCTTTTCATTGTCTCCCACAGCGCAGACACTCTACACTCTTTTGCCTTTTCTTTCTCTTACAACTTGAATCTAATAAACCATTTTTCTCATTCAAAATAATAACAAAATCATTGCTTGCTTTGAAATGGAGTGGAATAAATGTTTATTACATCTGAGAACATATTATTAATTAAAAGTTAATTAAAATAAGAATAATTAATTGATTAATTAATAATATAGAAGGATGAGTATGACGTAATAGGGTTATGGGTAGAAGCAATGAAGCATAGGTTTGTACGATATTTTGGTTAAAGCCGAAAATTAAGGCATTGGGTATTGATTCTGAGATTTTGTCTGAAACGTTGCGGAATGTGAAAGCAAGATGCGTATGAATGACTCTTGCTTTTTCTTCTTCTCCTCTTCCCTCTTTTTCACCCCAATTTCTATGTCACATCTCACTGTTAATTCTTGTGTCTATGTCTTTTAACATTATCTTTTTCTTTAACCTCTGACTAGATTAGAAGATAGAAAATCAGAGAGTAAACATAGAGAAGAAAGAGATAAAAAATAAATAAAAATAGAAATTATTCATATTAAAATATTGAGAAGGAAATATTAATATTATAACGTTATTTTATTTAGTTTTTTATTATTTACATATTATTATTTTATTATATTAAAAAATTTACATAATCAATTAACTCATTTTTTTTTCTAGTTAAAAATCTAATTAAAAATTAAATTAAATTATAATAAATAAATAAAATATAAATTTTATTTTATAAGTTTAATTTGAAAAATTAAATTAAGTGTATAATTATAATGTTAAATAATTTAGTTAATAATATTATTTATCTATAATTTTAATATTTTGAAAATATTTTTTAAATAATTAATATATAAGTAGAGAAAATGTAACAAACTAATTATCGTCACTTATCCTAATTAAAAAACTTAAACTAAAAACCAAATATTTTAAAAATAAAATTCATGATTTATCTTTTATTTACACAAAATATATATATATATATATAATTATATTTCTATCCACAAAATTATCTATTATTATAATGTCATAATATTATTATCATAGTTTAAACAATATAAAATAAAAGATAATTAAAATTATTAAATAACTTAAAAATAAATTAAAAATTAATAAAAAATATTTACAAAATAATTATTTTATAATTAATAATCATAATAAATAAAATATTTTTAATATAATTATATATATATTTCATAAATATTTTTATTATATTTATAATATGTTTCTCTTATAAAAAATAAATTATTCAATATATTGTTATTTAAAAGAATTTATAATAAAATTATATAAAATATTATATATAAATTTAAATAAAAAATTAGATAAATTTTAAAGTAAGATATAAAATTATAATTAAATATTTTTTAAGAGATAATTTAACTAATATATTATCTTCATATAAAATTATATAATAGATTATATATAAAGTAAATCAAAATTAAATTTTTCTAATTTAAAATAATTTAATATATCATCTAATAAATAAAATGAAATATTTTGTTGCTATTAAAAATATATATTTTATATTTATAATGTATTTTTTTTTAATAAATATTATCATATCAAGTTTTTAAAAAAAAAATAATTGAAAGAAAAAAAATCAAAACATATCATAATAATTTAATTTATTAAAATATTAGAAGAATATTATTAAAATATTTAAAAAATATTAAAACCGAATATCTTTTATAGTGATCATATTTTTTAATGCCTATAAAAGTAGAGAATGACAAAGATAGAAGACACAACAATTAAGAATACTTTTTAATGTATATTCTTTCTTTGAGAGATTTTTTATAATATTTCCTTAAACACTTTTTTTTTTGTAACTAGGAGTGATAATTAAGAATATTCGTAGTTCTTAATCTCAATAATAGATTGGATTATGGGGGGATAGATTTGAGGGAGTGGAAAAGGAAAAAAAATAAGAGAAAATAAGAAGAAAATAAGATTGTTTGGATTAAGGAAAATAGAGTGAAAATGAATAGAAAGTAGGATAATATTATTTATTATTAATAATTTTTGTAATTATTTTAAATATTTTTTAAAAATTATTATTTTTATTATAATAAAATATAAAAAAGAAATATAATTTAATATTATTATTAATATATTTTTAATTATTTATAATTTATTATTATAATAAAAAAATTAAATATTATTGTTAATATATATTTTTAATTTATTATTATTATTATAATAATAAAAAACAAAAAATATTATTTTAATATTATTAATATTTTTTAATTATTTAGAATAATATTTCTTAATTTATTATTATTATACTAAAAAAAATAACTATTATTAATTTTATTTTATATTTACTATTATAATATTATATTAATTATTTATTATTATTATTATTATAATATAAAAAATATATTAATAATTTTAATATTATAATTAATTATATTTTTTACCTAATAATCTAAAATAATATTATAATAATTTTGCACAACTTTCCTCACATTTCTTCTCTGTTAGGGTGGAAAACCAATTGGACAATTTTTTTTTTTTAAATTTGAGTTTTATTCTATTGATATCCCCGCTTTCCTCGCTCATCTCCCTAAAGTTCCGTCGTTGGATCCAAACAACCCCTAAAAGTTTCTTAAAGGAAAAATGGGTGTAGTCCAAGAGTTTGGCGTGAACCAATATAAATTGAACCGTCGTTGTTCTTCTATCTTATTCTATTTGCATTGTCTCTCATATTTTAAAATATTTAGTATCTACCCCGAAAAAAAGTGTCTTGACTCTATTCAATCCTCATTCTAGAGTCAACAACGTCATATCAAAATGAACATAAGATTGAAAACTTGCGGGAAACTATATAAAATTTGAATATTTGGGACTAACCATGTCATCTAGAGTTACCTTGCTTATATGTGGACTGATTGAAATAATTTTCAATTTTTTAGGTCATCACACTATCCTATTTCTGGCATCATACATTAGGGTAACTTCTACATATTAATTAATGTTTAGTGAATCTTTTACCTAAAGATAAGTGACATAAACTAACGTGGATATCTTATCATAAACCTTCATCGAATTTTCATTATGATATCTTTGTTCATGTGATTTGGATTATCACTAAAGTCTAAATATCTCATAAGCACATTCCAAGAATCTTATACATACACTATACTACACAAAGTAATACCATTTGATAACACTTATTACATGTACTTTACATCATAACAATTTATCGATACTCAACTTGTCACAAACTCATACATATTCATCACACAAACATTTAATATTACATCACATCATATTTCTCATAATATGATAATTTCAAATTAAGTTCCACTTAAACATATATATATATATATATATATATTCGAAATATCATTCAAAGCATTTAAAATCATATTAAAAAATCATATTAAAAGATAGGATATTTTCACTCAAATGAAATAGATTTTGTTTAAGCATAAATCATGTTGAGAGCATCAAATCTTTCTCATACTTTCTCACTAAAGAGATAATCATTCTTGTTTAATTGAAAGCCCATCACTCAAGCGATAATTCTTCTGGATAATTTATGTGTATACATGTTTAATTGCAACTTGAATTGAAATGATTATATTGTGAAAAATATGATGAGATGTTATATTAAATATTTGTGCAACGAATATGTATATGAATTTGTGTGACAGGTTAAGTCTTAATAAATTATATGTGTGTGCGTGTGAGAGAGACAAAAGTCTCTTTCATCTATAACCATCTCTACTCCAACTTAGGTCTTTTCATATAAGATCAAAGAGACAAAACTCTTTTTCGTCTACAACCATCTTTACTCCAATCAATCTTTCCCAAGTGTATCAGGTGGGTATTCTAATTGCATCATGATAAAGAATGTATTGAGTACACTATACTCCTAAAAAATTTCTCCCTCCCTCTCTCTATGTATAATAGGTTATAATGAGATTAGTCTTTTTCTCCTACCTAGGGAAAATGACATATTATAGGATATATTTACATCAATAGTTACTATTTGGTTTGGTCCATCTAACCCTGGTGGACATTATTATCTAAATTTTATCATTCCTCCTCACATAATTTCTACTACTCAAGTATTATTGGGCCTTAAATACATTACCAACATACTTTCCAAGTCATGTTGGTTTTACACTAATGTGGAATAATTTTCGGTTGGTAATAAACAACACATACAATGTGTGTGCACAAACCCCTTTGACAAAAGTATAATCAGAGTGTTAATTAGAAATGGAGTATGAGGCCTATAATGACCTCCAAGTCAACTGTGTACATCAAAATTGAATAGTTTCACCACCCTCCAATTTCCTCTCATGTCTTCAAGAACTTCTTTAATACCTTATATTCTAATGTATCTCTATAACTTATTCACACATGTCTTAATGATTTCAGACAACATTAATATCATAGTTTCAATATATAATAAACATATTTTCTTCCTTTAGTAACTTCATTATTATAATAAACCTATTACCATTACTTTTCTTAATCCCAAATGTATTACTACTCTAATATAATACTAATTATTTATTACAAATAAAGATTTCTCTAAAATATACTAAAATTATTACAATACTAGTTACATTTACTAAATAATTTTTTCCATAATAATAGATATAAATATTTCTACTCCATCATTCTCTTATCACCTAATGAGTATCTTTACTTATAAAATCATCTATTCCTGTGTTAAACACAATGATTATAGTTTCAACATACACAAAAAAAGAGCAAGCTAATGAATATTAACTAAACAAAATATAGTAAAAATTCACACACATAATAGAAGTTATTACACTTTCTCTACCAAATTTATTTTCATAAACAAACATAAGACAAATTACTTTTTAAATATTAGTATGAAATTCGAATGTTTAAAACTAACACATACTCGTATCTATTAGACAAGTGGACCAAGTAAAGACTTTTGTATCTTCAAGGCCACTCACCTTGTCTGAATGCTAACATCACACATTAGAGTAACTTCCACACACAAATCATTATATAATGACTCTTTACTCAAAGATAAGTGGTGTATACTTTTATCGACTTTTCATTACATGATACCTTGGTCTAGATATAGGTATTATTAAAGTTTGGATTTCCCATTTAGCACATCCAAAAAATTTCATACTTACACTACATATTATTACACATTATACCAAATAATACTCTTTTACAACTATTTAACTCATCCATCAATTATAACATAACATTACTATTGACACACAATCCACCACACAGATTTATAAAATATGTTACACAAACATTCAATATTACTTTACCTCATAAAATATGTCTCCATTCATTCATATTTCACTCCTCATACATATACACAATTTCCTTCACATTCAAATAAAAGCATATCAAAATCCCAAGTTAACCAAGGGAAATTCGCCTAGTGAGCAACACAATTACCTAAAGACTAAGTGGTAACCAAGTAGTTTTCCAACAACCAAAAATCTCTTGGATTTTTAATATAAATATTTTTTTCCACTGTCGTCTAGCGACTAAGTGGTCGTCTAACAACCAAATCTCTTGGATTTTCAAAATAAAAGAATTTGTCCAACCAACAACCTAATCACTTAGTGAATAAGTGATTACATGTCAAACATTATGCAAAAGGTAGGTCTGTAGAAGGTAAGGTTGTAGAAATTCTAGAATTGATCCAAATTTGTATAAACTGCCAAATTCAAAGCTTACTCTCTTAAAATTAGTTTTTCAATATGTTTGATACAAACTTAACCTAATTACTTAGCATTTCTCAATTACTAAATTACCATTAAACACATGTTTAAATCCTAAACTCCAATTCAAGCTCTAACACTAAGTACTTAATCAAAATCTTAAATAAAAAAATGTTAACTTATAATCTAATTCACATTCAATTGAATTCAATCTTCGTAATAAGTTTAAAATAATTTCATTTATCACACATTATCTAAATCTTATGAAAACTAGCTTTTTGTGCATAAAATCAAAATATGAACAATATTCCACACATCTCATTCAAACAAATCTTTGCAAAATCAACTTATGATTAAGTCACATTTTCGCATCCGAATCATCTATCTAGAATTTTATAATATTACTCGATTTGTCAAGTTTCTCATACTTAATAATCCTTATATTTTTTTCCATTTGTATCCTAAAATAACAAAAATGAGTCAAAAATGTTCTAACTTGTTCTTAAGGTACTTGAAGATAAAAACTACACATACAGGAATCCTAAGACCTCTATGTAAGAAACTCATTCCAAGGTTCAACATAAAACTTAAGATAAAAAGAACTTACTCTTTTCAAAATTTCAATTGAATGAAAGTCTTCCTTTCTTTGTTAGCTTCCACTTAGTACCTTTGAATTTTGAAAATAATAAAAGACAAATGAGAAAAGTTGAAAAAAGGTAGAGAATAAAGAGAAAAGAGAATTTAGAGAGATGGTAATTTATTATAACTGAAGAATGAAATATTTAGTTTTTTATTTATCCTTTGAAAACTGAACAAGATTTAACTCTTCATGATAATAAACCTTACTTAACTAAAGTTTTATATTTAACTTGATTCTTATGATTGCAACACATAGTCATTCATTCAAGATTTTATATGATAAGAATTATATAAAACAAAAATATAAGAATTTTCTTCTTCATTCAAGTATTTTGTCTCAAGTGAAAATTAAACAAAAAACATGTCTCTCTTTTTCGCGTCTTTTATACTCAAATGATGAATACCTTACATGAATGACGTCAATTTCATTTAAGTAAACGTTACTCGTTGATGCAAAAATGAAGCAAAAAGTATTATATTATTTTCAAATATTGTTACTCAAGCAACATTACTTTTCCTCTAATCAAATTTACTTATTTAGGAGAAAATGAAATTGAGAACTAATTCACTTTTATTAGAACATTTTTGTTTAAGTAACAAAACCACCATTAAACAAAAATGCCTTGTCATTAAACTCAAACTTTCCAAATAAAAAATTTTCAAATTCAAAACATTTTATTATTCAATTGATAGTACAAGTAGTATAAACTAAAATTGAAAAGTTAGTGCTTGAAATATACTTTTCCTACCTTTTATGAAACTTTTATAATAAAAAGAATGTTTTAGAAAATTTTCTAATATGATTTTCTCTATAATAAAAGAAAAATAGAATACTTCAAAATTAATATATTTTTTTAACGAAACCAAACCAGAAAATATTAGAAATTAAAAGAGTTTAATGAATTAAAAATAGAATAGAAGGATTTAACTTGGAAGTAATCTATCTTATCTTAGATGAAGATTTTGAATAATAAAAATATAATAGAGCAAGAAAGATTTTTTCTTTCAAATCAATATGGATATGTTAATTAGGTGTAACTTTTGTTAAATAATAATAATAAAAAAAAAACAGTAGACATAGATAAATATTCTCCCCTCCTTTATTGATTCGGCTTAGTTTTTAGAAGTAAATGGGCTTTGGCCCATTTACCTTACTTTACTAACTAAATTTATCTTATAGGTTTAATTCAAAATAATTTATATTCTTAATTTTATTTTTCATAGATTCATTTTAATTGCTAAATCAAGTATTTAGTTAACATTTAAAATTAAAAATTTAAAGAAAAATAACTAATTTGTTTATGAAAATTTACCAAATCTCTAACTCCAGGAATTTAACTATTTCTATTGATATAGAAATTTTAAGTACACTTAGATATAATTTACATAAAATTAGGAAGTTACACAACATGTAATAAGCATCCAGTTACAACATGTCCTTTAAACAACTTTCTTCTTTTACTAAACATCTTTGACTTCTTCATTGTTTTTTCTAAATTTTTTAATTGTCTCTTCAGTTATTTTTATTATATCAATCAAATTTATTTCATCATCACCCTCTTCTTTCTCCTTTTTCTCAAATATGACTATTTGAAGAATCACTTTTATACTTAATAACTTTTTAGACAAATTTACATTTTTAGTAAAAATAAATCAACCTCTTACTCATCCTAAACAATAATTTAAAAAAAGAATCAATAATTTTCATCTCAACACCGACAACAATAATATAATATATGAAAGTGTAATATGGAGGTAAAAATAGCAAAAAGTTACATGAAAATATCAGAGCCCATGATTAACTGTAATTGCATTATTGAATTTCATTATTTTCTAAGGCTGAATATAAAATTTATTTGTAAAATGTGAATTTAAAATTTATTGACTTAAAAAAAAATATCAAATATTGTTTTATCAAATATACTTCCAAATCAAGTTGATTAGAAAATATTATTGATATATCATAAAATAAAATATCCTAACCAAATCTTGCCTGTGCTGTGAATAACACTCAAAGTGCATAAAAAAAGTTTAAAATATGTAAATAGAAATCCTAATTTTTGAAAAGTGATTATTATAATGTTTTGTCCTTATCCAAGTACAAGTCATCCTCGCTCCACCAATTTTGTTGAATTTATAGTTTCCCTCTGCAATAATCCAACAACACTCCCATCGCCAAGCTAAATCATCGTCCTTGATCCACCTTCCTTCCTCTAAACATCTGCAAGTCTTTCTTTTTCCATGGCTATGCATAAGATTCTGAAAAGGGGTCGCCCATTCTTCCATCTTCCTCCGCAACTTGTTACTGCCTTCTCACCTTCTCCGCCTTCTAACACATTTCCCTGTTGTGCGGATGAATCTCTTCATGTTCGGTAATTTTGCCGGTAACCAATTTCCTTGTATTCTCTATGTATCCTCTCTCAGGAAGATCAAATTTTGGGTCTTCGTATAATTGCTTGGAGTTCGTGTTCTCTTGAATGGGAATGAGTTTGCTCTTTCTGGGTTTTTTGTGTTAATGTGGAAAGGGAAACCAATTGTTTGATTATTGTTTTCTGTTTAATTGAATTCTTATTGCGTTTGACTTGAATATTGTTTGGATGGTGAATGCATGCAAGTTCAGGAGGCACACAGGAATTTTTAGCCGATCCTAGTCTATAGAAGCTTATATGTTGTAATTTGACGATATTTTTGGGTAGAAGTAGGATGGGTTGGTTGTTTTGTGATTCTTCGCTAGGTTTGGACAATGAACATTATGTGTGAATTGTGATCATCATCTTCTTCTTGATTGTGAATTGTGAGTGTTTTAAATATTGATATATGTGTTTAATATATGTGTGGTATTTGTTCACTTGGTAACATACAAATTGATGGGTAGATGATGACAAGTTGTAGCTTTATACACGAATCATGTTTGGGGATGATAAAGGTCTAATGAAATACGTACTGCAGAAGGAAATGTTAATGTTGATATATTATTTATGTTCGGGAAGTGTAAAAATATGTGTATACAGTGCAGAAAGTCTATAATATTATTATGTATTGTTTGGTTTTACTCCTTGCTGAATTAATTATGTTAGTTTGTTAGTTTTTTTAAGGAAATAATGGTCATTACAGTAGACGATTTTCTTTACTTTACCAATCTTGAATGTACCAGGGAAATCACAAACACAAGAGAAGTTAGGAATGAATTTGACAAGTACCATATAAAAGGTTTATCTCGATGCCTCAACTGGACTTCAAGGTCAAATTACTATAGTCATGCTTCTTGCTATGTGGTAAATCGTCATTTTGCATCTGATCGCATTGATATATGCACAAAAGAGTTCTCAAGTAAGGTGCAGAGTAAACTATTTTTCCTGCTTATTGTGTATTTTAACTTGAATATGTTGTTAAACAAGGATAACACATGCTTATCTTAATACATAATTATAGCCGTTGTGTTGAACCTCTAATTTTTTTTTTTTTCATGAAAAATGCAAGTCCGTAATTTCAAATTTTGATTTCATACATTCAACACTGAAAAGTAATATAATGTTTTGATAGTTATGTCTAGTTAAGCATTTCCTTTCTTCTGTATCGTTTTCTGTTATGATTATCCGTTGGAAGAATATATGACTGACAACACATACAATACTTCAGCTTCTTAAAACTATTCCAGACTATGTAAAGATAGTGGAGGTTGGTGCAAGGGATGGATTGCAAAATGAGAAGGCTATTATTCCTACTGATGTAAAAGTTGAGTTAATACAACTGCTGGTTTCTTCTGGGTTGTCTGTTGTTGAGGCAACAAGTTTTGTCTCACCAAAATGGGTACCCCAGGTACGAGTTATTATAGAAACAATAATTGTGATATTCCCCTTAATATTGTCATATAATCTTTAATATTCCTCATTTTTATTTTTTGTTTATGGGACTTTTTTTTTTTATCATATTTACATTCTTTTTATTACATCTTGTACGATCTGTTATTTTTCAATTTAATGTATCCAGAGACCTTGATTATCCTTCCTACATTCTCTGGTAATTTTGTTTTTTGCTGGGGGTATCATGAATAATGATTCAGCCTTTTCTTTGCTTGCTATATGACCTGTGTGGCGTCTTGTGCCTTAATTATCTTTGTATTAATGTACCTCATCTTTAAAATTGGTCTGAAAGCATTCAAAAATTTTCTGAAAGGTTGTTGGAAAATGAGTGATCACGAAGGTCCTCAGTTAGTAGCGTATATCAGATTAAGGAGGCCGTTATATGTTTTTGAATAAATTGATGAATATGAAGTAGGGGAAAATGTGTCTCTTCTTTGTCAATTAGTGGTGTCCATCTTCTGAATATTTGTTAATGAGTATATTGCCATTAAAATGTGCTTTTTTTGTGAGTTTCTGTCTGCTAAAGTTCATTCTTTTTGAAGAAGAGGCTTCAGATGGTCACGCACTTACTCTATCTGTACCTCACTTTGAAGACACAATGAATTCTAACTCATGATTTCATTTGGTTATTTGTGTTATGGTATTTTTATCTTTTAGCTCCAGACAAATTTTGACTTATTTGTTTTTGTGAGATTTATGGTTCAGTTGATTTGTGATTCATAGTTTAAAATGATTTATGATTCATATTCATTGTGTTTCTGAATGAAGCTATTTTTCATTGTGTTTTTAGTGTCTTGGTTTCACAATTCATTGTGTTTATGAATCAAGCTATTTTTCATTGTGTTTTTAGTGTCTTGGTTTCACAATTCATTGTGTTATGAATCAAGCTATTTTTCATTGTGTTTTCTAGTGTCTCGGTTCTATAAATTTTATGATTTTCAATTCAAAAATTAGTGGGACAATTGATGAATTGAATTGCATTTTGATAACCTATTCCCCCATTTCAATTTTTCACATGGTCTATGGCTTTGAAGTGTAAGTTATGATTTCTGTTATGCTTTCAAAATTGCATTTCAACTAAACCCCTTTCTGTACCCAATATTTAATGAATGATGCGATCTCTGATCAACCAATTTCTCATATTTTTAACTGAATTCAGTTGGCAGATGCAAAGGATGTGTTGGCAGCAATTCAAAATGTTGAAGGTGCTAGGTTTCCTGTCTTGACTCCAAACATTAAAGTAAGAGTTATATTGAATGGTAAAAATATAAAACTTTAAGAATTTGTGGATGGACATGGTTATCTGAACCCCTCTCTTCCAGGGTTTTGAGGCAGCTGTTGCTGCTGGAGCTAAAGAAGTGGCTGTTTTTCCTGCAGCTTCTGAATCATTCTCAAAAGCAAATTTAAATTGTGGCATTGAGGATAATCTTGCTCGCTGCCACGATATTGCTTCAGCTGCTGGAAGACTCTCTATCCCAGTTCGTGGGTATAATTTTCAATTGATACTTGTCAATCTCTGCTGTAAATATTGGATGAATTTTGTCATTTTCTGAAATTTCACGTGTATACGTTTTCTTCTAATTTAAACAGAAAGGGTCATTGAAATATATGGTCAATTTCTTTTACTGGACACATCCTGATTTGCAGACATTAAGGGACTTAATATTTTAATAATCTTTAAGCATCAGTTTTGTCTGGCTATCAAATGTTTCCACTTTGACCTGGATTTATATGGCTGCCTAATAGTTTGGTAATTTACATCTATTAGTGGAAAAATAACTCTTTGAGCTGAAAAACTAATAACTCTTTGAAAGATTCATTTAGCTTTTAATTGATTTAGTGGCATCAGGTCAAATAATAGGTTTTTATTTGAAATTGAAATAGATGCTGATTTGGGTGTATTCTCATTATCAGATTGTCGTTCCATAATATCTCCATATTGAACTTACATTTGGTCGGATGAGGTCATAGCATGAAAAATGATTTAGATTATAGAAATGGTTCTGCAGACAGTAGAATGTGTCCTGGACTCTTAGTTGTCCTTAGAATCTACAAATTTTTCTTTTAAATGATTTGAATAATCTTCCAGCAGTGTTATCTTAACCTTCACTTTAAAATCATGTGACCGATTGCATATTTCAGATATATATCATGTGTTGTGGGATGTCCTCTGGAAGGAAATATTGCTCCAGCGAAAGTAGCATATGTGGCAAAATCACTGTATGAGATGGGATGCGCAGAGATTTCACTGGGTGATACAATTGGTGTTGGCACACCTGGTAATGTTTCTTTCATTGCTGTCTTTATGTTGTTCAAGCAAGTTTAGCTTTGGTCGCAGTGCTGGTTGGTGTATCTATGTATGACTTTTTAAAAGGCCATGGATCTTCATCTGACTGACTCGTTTATTATATTGTAATATTTTCTCAACTGTTTAGATGATGGATTGCACATAGAGGATCCTCATTATCAAACAAGTTTTATAGTTCTATGAGATCGTTGTAGTTATTTTCTGGAAATAGTTTCCTCTTTTTCTTATTTGTCTCAAGAAGGAATTTATTGAAATGTGGTATTTTCTAATTGATATGATAAGATATCTAAGGAGATTGAAATCTTTGGTGTGAGAAGAAGGACGTCTCTCTCTAGAAAATCCATTATCTTAGTTAAATCTTGTCACCTTAATGGAAGTTAATGGTGCAGGGAAGTTTTCTATTAGCTGTAGTTATAAAAACACATCGAGAAGATTAACTGATTCTATTTTGTCAAAAAATATACACTGAAGAAGTCTTTAATGAGTTCTTGCCATATTATCTGTTCTATTGTACTTAATTTTATGGTCCTATCCTGATTGTTTCGGTTTATCATATATTCTGAATTTGACTTAGTCTTACTCATATCTACAGGTACTGTCATTCCGATGCTTGAAGCTGTTCTTGATGTTGTTCCAACTGACATGCTTGCAGTCCATTTTCACGATACTTATGGTCAGGCGCTTTCAAATATTTTAATTTCACTTCAGGTAAATTACACCTTGGGATGTTGACATGTTATTGGGACAGCCTGTAGGATTATGTATGTTTTTATATTTTATCTTCCCACAATCACGGCACCAAAATCAACAACTTGGACAATTTTTGGTTTAGCTCCTCTATCAAAATGGTTAACCTGGACTGTCCTCTTGTCCCTTATATAAATTTGTATTGTTCACTCTGACATGAATAAATTAGATTAACAACCATGACATAGCCCTGATCGTTTACTTCTGCCAAGCAAGATTATATTTGTTCGCGCAGTCTAAAAAATAACTGCTCATGCTTAAACATGGAGATGCAAGTACAACTACCTTATTAAAGCCTGGTAGAAAGAAGTAGAACTCAAGATTCTCAACTTCTGTGTATCTTCCAAAACAATTCCTATTTGGTTAAATCTGGTCTGGTCATTTATTTTATAGATGGGGGTCAGCACAGTGGATTCATCTGTTTCTGGTCTTGGAGGTTGTCCATATGCCAAGGGTGCAACTGGGAATGTAGCCACTGAGGATGTCGTGTACATGCTGAATGGACTTGGAGTGAAAACAAATGTGGACCTTGGAAAGCTTATGCTGGCTGGAGATTTCATCTGCAAGCATTTAGGACGTGCATCTGGTTCCAAAGCAGCTACTGCTTTGAGTAAAGTTACTAGTCATGCCTCCAAACTATGAGTGACTAAAGCTAGTCATGTACCTGCATGATAGGTACATTGTTTACCCACTGTAGTGTATTTATTTATGTTGGTGTTTCCTGTCCAGTGGACCCTGCCTACAGAAAGAGAGAGTCAGCAAACACAAATGTAAATGTAGTGCTGTTCACTTTTGCTTGTGTTCTGAGCCGGTTGAGTTGCTTTGATTATTGAGAGAGACATCACATGTTGAACATGAACAAATAATAAAATGCATAGAATGTCCAAGTTCAACAATTGTCATCTTTCACACATTTCTTTTACAATAAAGTAGTTGAAGAAATCATTTTTCCCCTTTTGGTTGAACATTTTTTTTTTTCTTCCGAGTCTCGGGAATATATTCGGGGAGAAGGGGGGGGGGGATTTTCTTACATCTATGATTTGGAAGATTCTAATGAAGCTTAGGTGGAACTTATTACAATCTATGATACACAGATACAATATGCATAGTGATAAGATTATGCTAAAAATATATAGGACATACATGCAGAAAGAGATAATTGTAATTTTGTAAATCCAAATTAAGAAAGAACATACTTTTTGGACATTACTAAAAACAAAAATCATAAATTGATGTCATCATAAATTACTTTTTATTACTTATAAATGGGGATTACATGTTTATCTCTTTTTCTTTTGAAATTATCTTTAATTCATGAATAGACAATGCTTCTATACGATGCATGTTTGTACGTCTCATTATATTGATTTTTCACAATATTTTTATGGGTTTGGATATTTCTCCTATTACATATCTAACAATATCGATATCGAATTTGATGCAGACAGATATATAAAGCATATTGGAATTTAGGTGTTTGATATGTTATAATGAATTGAAGTGAACTTCATGCTATCCAATTTACTATATGAGATCACATCATTAGTGTATGTTCCTAGTTTTGGCAGTTGGTCATGGCATGTGGAACTAAAGAATTATCATTATCCTGTGTTACTGTGGCACTCAGTAAATTGTTTCTTCCTTTCTGTGCATCTGCTTTTTACTAGTGTGTATTGAGGATTTATAAAAGATGTATTGATATGTGATGTCATCTGTACACCTTACTTCTCGTGCACATAAAGAATCTCATTAACAGGAGTAGCTATGCTCAAGTAAAGTACTAAATTAGTAAGTAACAAACTAGAAAGCTGAATATCCCGTATCCCATGTCTGTCTGAAAAAATCTTAGCCCTCACCCTGCTTTTAAGCAATCCTTTTACAACTGACACAGTAAATATCCATTTAAGAAAGATGTTCTGTGTTGTCTGCTTCCTCCCTTGATTTTCTCCCAAACAAAGGATCCAGTACTGTGACAGCTGAAACTTATTACTTGTTGAGAGTTGTTGATGGCATAAGTCTGGTAGTTATTATTGCACTTTTACATTAACTTCAATTCAATCTATGCTCTTTCATTAAAACCACCTTTAATGCACTGACGAGTTTGTCTCCTTGGTATGTTTGACTCGGTTACATCTCACCCCATAACGTACATAGTGAAAAATTATCTGGTGAATACCAAATACCAAATCTAATTAGAAAAAGAGAGTTGCTATGGTACTACATGTTCTTTTCGTTGAATGAGTTTGCTCAAGAAATGGAAGAGAGAACGAGGGAAGGGAAAGAAAGTTTCTCAACAACAGTACCAAAATTCTTAAATTTTTTTAGGGTTCCATAGAATTAAAAATAAACTGTTAGATACACACATAAATTATTTTATGTTATATCCCTGTAAGTTAAACCTTGGATCACCATTTTCTATTATGATCACAGGCTTTACCTGGGAACAGTTTTCAAAAGCTGGTGCTGGGCCTATAATATATTTCGGTTTCTTGGTTTAAATTAAATCATAAATATTAAATGTTAATCACTTTACCAAAACGCAAAAGACTCACTCATAGATTGTAATTCCAATTCACAAGTAGGTAACTTTTTTTCTTCAAAAACCTATCCCAAACTCACAAATACAACACTCACATTATAAAAATTATTGTATGTTTTGGTCAAAATAATATTATTTTAATGTAATAGTGAATGAACAGTATGTCAGCATCAAACTGTTTCTACTATTTCTTTTAAATGGGCAGCGCTCAGGGATCCAATCTTAGGAAAAATAGGCCCTTATCTTAATGAAATCCATGTTTGTTAACTTTAATTTCCCCATTATCAAGATATTGAATATCATTCAATTCATTAAACCTTGATATCACAAATTAAGTATCTGCATCAAATTCCCTTTCCCCTTTTTCCCCATTTTATTGAATGTAGCTTGTAGGAATAAATTTCTTCTGTATATTGTGTGTCCAAGTACTTTCCTGTCCCCAGTTACAAATCCAGCATGCAAATGCCATAAGGAGAAATTAAAGACCTCATTACTATATTTGTGATATAGACATGGACCCTTCTCTCATCTCCTCAGTGGCAGTGTATTGGGTAAAAGGGCTAGTCCAATTTATCCATCCAAGTTTACAAGCATTTCAAACATTTTTGCTTTTGTGTCCTAATTGTCCTGAAACATGAGCCACTTTACCCAACTAGCCATAAAAATGATAGTGAAATTCAACTCTAGATTCAAATGAAATGGAAAATCTCTTGTCCTCTCCATATGCACCATTTAATTCTTGCTGCTTTATTTCATTAAAGATACTCAAATGAGTCTCTCTGAACGTGGAACCTTACTTTAAATGTCAGCCTTGTCGTGTACATTTATGCTTACTGTGACATTCTGTTGCCCGGAAAATGACTTGGCATGCTCGTGCTCGTGAGGTGCTCTTATGATATTGCCTTCCTCACATTTCTGTTTTTCTTTTCTTTTCTTTTTTTTTCTCAACTCATTAGCAACGGTTAACCAAATTGTCATCTTTTCTCAACATTTCAAATCTTTCTCTTGTCCCATGCATCATCATCCATTTTAGGATCCAGGTCCTTTGTAACGTATATAATTCTAGATTTTTTTAGAACCAGGGTACGGTCTAAATGTCACTATTGTTGATTCAAATATCAATTTTAACCATAGATATTATCATCATAGTTTAAGGCCCTAGGTTTTAGGATATGTACATGTATTTTTATCAAAATATTATGTTATACCTTTTTATTATTTTTTACTATTTTAAAAAAACATATTAATAAAGATAAATATATTTAAAATTAATTAGGAAAGGAGTAATGTGAGTTGGCGTAAAGTAGATTAAAATAATTACGGTCCCAACAATCTGGTGCTCGAAATTGACCCTGGATTTATATTAAGTGTGCATTAAATGTCAAATTTGGCTGTTTGTGGATTCTCCATAATTCTGATGCAATTACAGCCAAACAGAAATTGTTCACACTGCACAAAAACAGTTTGAATGGTGAAGGACAAAATATCTGCACTCAAAATAATTGTTTGCTCTCTACCCAAAAAAAATTATCGTATCCTCTGCAATATGGCTTCAAGGGTGTCCTTAAAATGTAAACCCTATCATTATTAAACTATATTTCCTTGCAAACGGTATAAACTGCAATTAATTCTTGCCCCTCCTTTGATTTAAGTTGAATTCTAATTAAAATGTGTTAAACATTACTCAGGAAATTTGTTAGATTATGAATAGCTAAGGAGGTTCATAATGAAAATTGATTTAATTGAAGATGAATGTTGTTTATGTTTTTTCTTTCTTTCAGTAAGTGGATATATGGCTGGCATATGCAGAATAGAAAAAATGAAACTTAGGTGGGGCCTGACTCATAATCACGAAAGAGAAATTAAGATGACTGGACGGCTATGGACATTTGATTCTTGCTCAGCTTCATGATTAAAAGTGTTTTTGTAGGTTGAAAAATTTTATGCAGATCCATGGCTCAGAATTCATCTCATCACACGGTCGATTTCACAAGAATCACTGTGTATGTCACACCTTTAATTTTTTAACTTTATCGATGAAATTATATGTTGACTAATTTGTGGACCGCAGCAATACATATCTACATTTCAACAAACCTCAGAGTATAGTTTGTGAAATTAAGGTTTAATTTTTATGGTTGTGTGGTACAAACCAAACCAGATATATAAACTATACACATTCTGGTCATGTAGAATTAAGATAAATGTAGTGGTTCAATTTTTCTCAGTGAAGACTAAAAAACAGGATCAAGTTTTGCTGTCACCAAGGAAATGGGCATTTTAGCAAAGAGAGTCAGTAGTTGAACTTATGAACAATTGTTAAAGTAAGGTAGCATTTTTCACATAGGAAAAGCAGAAGATAAACATATAATTGTAAAACCAAAAATGTTTTTTAGCAAAACTAAAAAGGGTTTTCATTAGAATGTAATAAATGTACGTACATAAAGCTATATCACAACATTCATTACTAAATAATGTATTATTATTGTGATTTACATGCGGGCTAGCCATACACACTTTTTTCTGTGAGCCAGCAAGAGCTTAGCTAAATATAGAAAACCTGATGATGTCTGTGAGAATCCTGGAAGCATGCAAACAAACATATCCATCATCATGGCATTACCTTACCTTACCTAACCAATATTCGCTCCATCGCACCAACAACAAGCACAAAAAATAATAGTTTTCATATATCTGAAAACTCATCATCATCATCATATGTACCATTTCTCTTCAAAAATAGTTTTAACTATATGTTCTCTCATCATCACCAATATAATCTCAAACCTAAGAATTTCATATACATCTGTGAACTTACCGGGGGAAAAGGAAAAGACTTATAAAGCACAAAAAATGCTTTCAAAATGTAGTAATAATATTAAGAAAAAGAAAAAAAAGAGGAAGAGAAAATTAAGAAATAGGATTTGAGGACTTGAAACATTGAGGATGTCTCTTCAGGTAACTTATCTGTTGTGTAGAGGATTGGGACCTGTGTACACTTTCCTTTTGTCTGCACCAAAAACTTGGTCTCCCTCTTTGTGTGCACTGTTTCCTTGAAGGCCGGCACCATGGAAGTTAAAGGGTTTGAACTCAGAAGCAGAAGAAGCACCTTTGAGTCTCTCAAATCTGGCTTTCCTTGCTGCTGCGTGACATGGGGTAGTGCTCAAGAGTAAGAGCAGAAGAAGGAGCAGAAAGAGGATAACAAAGCTCATCTTTTGGTTCTTGCTCTTCACACAAATCATTGCATAGGGGAATATGACACTACACTCTTGTTTTTTTTGGTCTCCTATTTTATGAGTGTGGTGTGTAGTTGAGAGATGAAAAACCCTTTTGGTTTTGGTTATGTTATCAAGAAAAGAAGCCTTTTGGTTGGGATTTATCTTTATAGGAGCCTAGGAGTTTGAAGAATAGGAAAGTCAATGCAAGGAGAGAGCCAACATGCATAGAACTTGCTGCCAGACTCCTTAGTATATAGAAAATGTTTGGTACAGATTTCAGAGCCAAGTTTTTTTAGTTTTTGTTTTTGCTGAGAAACAAAGACACTAAACTCTAGTCTCTAGGCAAAGACAAACACCACACAGCTCAGTGAGAGAAATTGCCACAACTAATAGCAAGAGAGAGAGACAGAGAAAGTTGGCTTGGTGTTTGAGTGGGAGAAAGTGGGAATGAATAAGAGAAGAAAGATGGGGAGAGATGGGGTTTTGAGTTTCTTAAACTCAAACTCTTGTGAGATTGAATCATTTTGTTAATCTACTTTTTCAAAAGAAACAAACTTACATATTTAACACATTTTTCTAACAGATTTTCTACTGTAGTTATAAAATTATGACAGTAATTTTTTATAAGACTCAATTTAAAGGTTAAATTTTTATCATTTCCATAAAAATCAGTCTAAAAGTCTCTTGTATTAATTTTTTTTTACAAAAATATCTTTAATTATGACTTTTTTAAAATTTAACAAATAATAAGTCAAATGCATCAATACTAGATTTTTTGGTAATCTAATTTTATTGTTATATGAAGAATATTTTGAAATGCTACTTTGATTATTCAAGTGTACAGCCAATAAAATTAAATGATAAATATATTAATGATGAGAAAATATTAAAACAATTGAAGTTAAAAACCATTTTTAAAAAAGCAAATATATTATTAGGGATGATTATGAAAAAATATATAAATTGAAGACAAAATTAATGCTATTTCTTATCTGCTAAACTAGTTCCTAAGCTTTATAAAAGTCATTAGACAGAAAAGTGGACCTGTAAAAATTAGAACTTTTTAATGAAAGTTAATCAAGAGGTTGAAAAAGAGGGTGTTATAGAGTAGAGTGTAATCCTAACATTTATTTTTTGAAATTGTCATATTCAGTTATGTTGGTGATCTGTGTTGAGAATATCTTTTAGTCTCTATTGTCACTCCTGAAAGAAGATATGCCCAAAAAGGAAAAGATAATAATCTTTACTCAGTAGCATGCGATATCCTGATTGAAAATTGATGTGTGCGATCACGCACTGTTATATACACTTTCTCTTTTTGTTTTTTCAGAATCTGATAATAATAATAACCCTCTACTTAATTATTTGAACTATTTGGATAATCACGTTAATTATGTCTTTAATTCATTTTTTTTTTTTTTGTTATAAAACACGTTATGTCTCACTATATTTAAAACTGCAAATCCAATTCAAACATTTATATGAATCATTAACTAATCTACTAGCTGTCAACGATGATGGAAAACTCACAGATTCAATGATTTAATTCGTTTCACCAAACGCAGCATATGATTATAGAAACATGCTGATATATAACGAGCATTTAACTAATTTTCCAACACCACTTTTTTTTTTTTTTCTTATAAAATGATATTGTAAAACATGATGCTAAACTTGGAAATCTTATGTTATACAATATATTTTTTTGGTGTTAATTGTAATTTGGTTATTTGATTATTTTTTAGTCTAATATTTTCTTTCCGCTTAGATATATTTACCGCTTATGCATAATCCGTGAAAGATGAATTGATTTAAAATTAGATATTAAGAAACGAATATTTTTTCTTTTAATTTGAAAGATCATAATTATTCATAACCTATTAAAAATATAAGAATATGATGTATAAGTATCGGAAAATCCAAGTTACTAAATGTAGGAAAATCTCATTTTATGTCAATTTGAGGTAATGATTCTTGTTTCACTATCTATCATTCTCAAGATATAAGATATGAAATATACTTAGGTAATTGTTTCAACTTCTATAAATAAGACTCTTAAATATTAGTTGAAGATGATTTATTATTTATTAAATGCTTTAATATAAGATTATTGTTGAAATATTTTAGATAGGTAAAATCATTCCTAGTCCACAATCAAATATGAGAGATAAGAGGAAACAAAAACACAAACATATTTTTTTTAAAAAAAAAAATTGATTATGAAGATCCCACCCCTACCATGCTATAAGTATTTTGGATATGAATAAGTTTTGAGCATTTAACTGACTAACGGACTTTGCCTAAAAATGGATCAAGGGGAAAATAAAAATTTTCAACCATTTTTTTACTGAAATAATGAACAAAGTTGTTCTTCCTCATTTCTTAATTTCAAAAATGAATCTTTTGACCAGATCTTAGGATCTGATAACCCTTTTGAAGGCTTTTTGAGTTCAGATACTTTCTCATCTAGTTTTGAAATGAGTTCAACCAAATTAGATCACCTACAATATTTCTTCCAAATGGATTGGACCATACAAAATCAATGAAATAATTGAGAAAGGAATGTATTAGTTGGAAACACTTAGATGGTGACATCATACCAAAGATTTGAAATGTGACAAACCTTCACTTTTATTTTAGTTAATGTCTAATACATGAACCATTATACTCTTTTTCTTCAAAGTTTTTTTTCTTCCCACTTCAGTTTCCCTTGAAGGTCTTTAATGAGACGATAATCTTTGATAAATATTTATTCCCCATATGTTTATTTCTATGTATCATCGCACTCGAAGGATTAAATTTCCTAATTATCATGTGCAATTAAGTTTGCTTATTATCTTGTAGAATTAAGTTCAGAATCTTTAAAATTATTAAGTTTCCAATTAGTAAAATCTTTAAAAGATTTTACCATCAATAAATCCAATAAATCCAAGTATAATAGGTGTAAGGACTTCTTCTAGAGTGTCGCCTTCATTTAATTAAAATGTCTCACACCATGATTCATTGTTATTTCAATCCACTACTATCTCGTTAAACTTTGTCTAGTACAAATATAACACTAAATTACTCTACATGAAAATAAAATAATGAAAATAACAAGAGAACAAAAAAAGTACCTGAGAAAAATAAATTAAAGAGAATATAATGATAAGATCATACGATAATAAAAGAATACGGTGACAGAAATAGAATACAACAAAGATAAAATTACCAGAAGCAAAATATAAAGAAAAGAAGTAATAATAATAAAAAAAAATGGAATAATTTGTCAAGATTTTTTTTTGTAACTCTACTGTTTAAGTTTGGATTCTTATATGTGGATAACTTTAAATCACTTTTTTCTTTTTTAAACCTATGAATTTTAAATTATTATTCATATATTTTTGTATTATTAAAATGTTTAGAAAACAACTTGTTTATTTAACCTATTTAATCAATGATAGGGTTTATTAGTTCTAATTTAATTAAAAATCCAAACCAAAATATTTAATATTAATTCTTGCATTTGTTAATCTAATATAATTCCTATATCATTATTTCCTTTCCTTTCTTTATAGAAAAAGTAATAATAGATATGTCAATCTAAAATTTTCAATCAATACATAAATAAAAGCAAAAGTTTCTTAAGAGAAGAAAAGAAGAAAGAAAGGGAGTAAATGTTTGCAATGATAGAAAAGTAACTTTTCTGCAATGTTATTTATGAGGCATATTAAAAAATGACACGTAAATCTTACGATGGCATGATTTAAGCCTCTTAATTTGGTTCCTTCCAATCTTAGAAAGGATCTTAATTTCCCTTTTTTCAATTTTTGTGTTTGTTAGTGAGAGAAAATGATATTGGAAACATAGAATTAGGGTTAGGTCTTTGATTATATATGGGAGAAACTTTTTGATATTCAATTATATCAAATCTTGCTACAAATTTCAGCAGACAAACTTGTGTCAGCAATGCTCAAAAGGATCATTTCTTTGACTTCCTTCTCACTGAATTCACCATACATCATTATACATTTACTCACTAAATTATATGCCTCTAATTCTTCTATAAGTTTCAACAATGCTTCCATATATATATAATTTTTAAATCATATTTAAAAATATATAATTTTTTATTATTAGACAATATATTTCTAAAAATTTAATAAACGTAAGAATTAAGATAATATAATTAAATTTATACTTTATAAAAAGTTATTGAATAGATGTTAACTTTATATCTATAAGATTAGTCGTATACCAATCAGAAGAAGATTAGCCACTTGCAGTGAATATCAGCGAGTAATCACTTTTTCCTTAAACTTTCTGAATAATTCTATTTTAGCATGCTAATTTCTGAAAGACTTCAATTATTGTTTTTAATACTTGTAATAATCACGTTTAGCTTTTCGATGAGAGCCCCACATATTTTTATAAATTTTTATCTATTAAACTATTTAAAGAATTAATATTCAGCAGAAACGCATCCCTTTAAAAAAAATATACAATGCAATAATTGAATATAGAATTTTATTTTATACAAATTCAACATGTCTTTTCAGTTGAGTCTCACTTATTAACTTTATAAGTTAATAATTATGTTTTACTAATATAAAACTTAAAAAAAAAAAGTAGAGAAAAATGGAATTGGGCATATTTAAACTTTAAATTTATATTTGTGGATAAATGAAGGAATTAGTGAGGAAGAATGAAGTAAGTGAAAGAGTTGATTAAAGTCTAAATATTGATTATTGTGTATACTTAAAATCAAATCACAGTCAACTCAAATAATTGACTAGGCATGTCGAATATGGAAAACAATTTTTTTTCTTTTTTTACTGAAAAAAGAAAATGATGAAAACAAATATGACTTAGTCAAAAAGAGGAATATATACATTAGTCAATAACATAATCACTGCTCTTACGTAAAGAAAAGATTATCACAGTGCCTCCATTAATTAATTCATTTCTATTACTTAAGTGCAGACGTGGTATCGACATGATCAACTACCCTAAACCTAATTATCGTATACACAATTCTAACATAAGGGATCAAATATTTCTATATTAAGTAAAGTAAAACGACAAAATTTGTATTTAAATATTTATTTTTTCAATTTAGATGACAAATATATTTGAAATCTGAAATGATTATATTCTATAACACTCAAGTCAAGTCAGTAAGAAGTTTTATCTAACTTCTTGTATCCTAATTTATACTAAGACTGAGTGGATCATAATTGATTATCTATTACGGCGAAAATTATGGTAACTGAATTCTAATACTAAAATTCAGCTGTAATAATGGATCGTGGACCCATGTCAATAGATCGAAAACTTATTGAAATATCATCAGTTTAGGTCAATACTTTATCAGTCAAATATCATGTGGCAAAATCGATATAAAACATGACCGATATAAGACAAACTAACACGTATCCGTATCCGGTAAATAATGCAACATATATATATATATATATATTCAATTCAAGACTCCAACTTTAAATATTTTAACTAATACAATCACTAAGTTAATCGATTCATGTGATTGTAGTAAACTGGAATATAGGTTTTTGAGATTAAAGTTTATATCACTTTAAAATATAAATTCATTACAAAACTTTTCCATTTTATTATTATTATAAAGAGAAAAGGCAGATGTACTTATTATAAAAATAAGTTTAAAGATATTTATTTTTTATTTTCACGATTAATTAATAAAATAAGTTAAAATATTATATAATTGAATTAAAAAGAAAAAAGTAATAAGGAAAAGTGTTAGTATAGAAGTGTTAGGAAAAGAAGTTGAGCTGATAATTGAAAAGAAGAAGATGAAAAGAGGAGGAGCTTGGTGTGGGGGCAGGTATTAAAGAGGTGTGGGGTGAATTTCAGAATACATTTCTTTCTCCACATCATTATGTTCTTCCTCCATCACTTTTTTATGCAACACTTTCTTCATCATTTTTCTTCTTAACTCAATTTAAATACTCACCTATTCAAATCCTCCTTAAACCATCTTCTATTTAGACCAACAACATTACAAATATCCACCTCCCCATATAAAATAAAACCACTAATCTTATACTAACATATCAAATTTACTTCTCTTATACTTAACAAATTTTATTAGACATTCTTTTAGTGATTAAACATAAATATAAATATATTATATTCAATAATTTATAGTATTACACAAATATCTTAAAAAATAAAAATATACATATATTAATTTTAAAAAAATTAAACACTCAATCATGTACTTCACGTCTTCTAAATAATTTATTTTTTATAAACTTTCTCACTTATTAAATATGAAATAGGGTTAAATAATTTAAAATTCATAGTAAAATTTAAACATCAATTTATTTATCAATAAAAGGAGGAATTATATTCCATTCCTTCTATGGATGGTTTCTTCTCTCTCTTTCCACCGGGAGGACACGTGTATACATCTAATTTCCCCAATTTATTTGTCCTGAGTTCTAGTATATAGATACTATAATTGCAAATCCCCAACCTTTATAATTAGGTTTTTCGGTTTTTGACGTGTTTGAACAATTTCATCCACACAAAAATATAAAAAATTAAGAATTAAAATTATAGTATATGTAAATTTAAAAAATTCTAAAAAAATATTTACAAATTAAATCATATACAAACAAATTTTAATTTATAAAAAAATAATTTCTTTTTTTTCATAAAAATATTTCTAATGAACTCATGCAAATAGGTTTATACATCTACAGTTTCCTAAATTACAGGAAATCTGAGCAGTTAGAAAGATATTTTTTCCCCCTAGGATGATAATTATACTATTTTTAAAATTTAATAATATATTATTTTATTCATATTAATAAATTTTTAAATCAATTAATAACAACATATATTCGTGCGTTTAATAAAGACATATAAAAAAATAAATTTAAACTTATTAAAATTATAAAGATATCTTATATTAAAGACTATTTTTTTTTAAATTATACTTTATAATAATAATTGGAAAAAAAAGAAATATTAATTATGAAAAATACTAACAAATTTGACATTGGTTAAAGAGTTAAATAAAGAAAATTTATATTGGAATGCAGAAAAATAAACTCTTATGACTTTTAATGCATTCCCAAATGTTTTACTATTAATTTTTTTAATTAAATGATTAATGTTCTAAAAGTACTTGTTAGTATTCTTAAAAAAAAAAGTAATCGTTAGCAATGTTGTTAGTTGTTTTTATGTTACATTTTTTACATGGTTACATAGTGAATTGGTTCGGTTCATGATGTTTTCAGTTTTGTTTTTGAAAATTAATAAATAAATTATTGAAAGTTTAACTTATTCTTCATTCACATAACAATAATTGTTATGTATTATCTATTCTTCTTCTTTCCTTTATTCTTCATTCATCATTCTAATATTCTTTCTTCCATTTTCCTCTTTGGTCTCCATTGTACACAAACATTATTTCATGAGCGATGAATAAATAATTTTATCTTAAAAAATCAATTTAATTGTGTTAGAATGAATTAAATTTAAAAATTATTTTTAATATAGTAAAACATATTGTATTCTTATTAGAAATCACACCTTTCATCAAATTATAATATAGTAAGTAAATATAAACCTTATCTCATAAATTATTTAAACATTTTTTTATCTATTTCTCAATATTAGTGTATTAGTGTGTGGTTAACTATGTAAAAAAAAATATACTAACGAAAGAGATGATTAAATGCTATAACTTGCTTTTTAAATTTAATACATTATAAATAAATAAATTACGAAAACCAGTTGAAGTGTAAAAGTTACGAAATAAAAAAAATCTAAAAACAGCTAAGAAGGTTTCAATTCTTTACTTTTCAAAACATAATCACTTACAACAATTTTCTAAAATAATTTAATAAATAGTATTTTAAGAAATTATACTTTTCTAAAAGTAACTTGTACATAATTTTTGTGGTGGAAAAGTTACACCATTCACCCGTGCACAAGGTGTTTAATTCTTGCCCAGAGGGTCCATCATACATACTGGAAACACTGAGGAATTATATAAAAGATAATGTAAAATAATGGAATGTATGAAAGATAAATTTCTGACAAAATTGACACATAAAAAACCATTTGAATAGAAAAAATTAGTCAGTGGCATTTAATATATCCAGAAACGTTTGTAGATTTCCCCCCTCAAAATATAGAATAACTGCATGTTTCTTTCTTCCCTTTCATCATCACCTTATACAAGCTTCCATTAGAAGCTGATATGAGGTCCATGATGTTAATTATGTGTGTGCGTGTACGTGGAATCAGATAAAGAGAGACACAAAAAATATATCAGTGATTTCGTGTGTAGGAAGTGGAGTGGAGGAGCTAGAAAAAGGTAATAGATAGAATGAGGTTTTGAGACTTCGTGTGTGAAAATCAAAGGTAAATGTCATGATATGCTGCTGCCTACATTCTATAGAAGAGTGGAATCATAATGCATGGATAAAGAAAAAAAAGAAAAACAAGAACTGAATAAAAGTGAAGTTGCATACTGCTAGTTTTATTCGTCAAGGGCTAGTTAATTATGTTCCTGACTTCAGTTTTCGTGCTCTACTGTATGTTTTGCATTATATTGTGGCTCACAGGAATATTCAAAACATGCATTGATAATTGAGAGACCACTAATTTGGTTTGTACATAAAAGGTTGAAGATGGACCAAAAATAAAGAAAAGGTCATGTGATTAAGCAACATACATAGTTCTGCAGTGTTGGTGGTGTTAAATTCAGGGTTGAAGTTCTTTTTGGTTTTGTTTTTATTAAGGGTCAAGACCCACCAAGACCTCCTCATTTTGGGTGCTAGCTAAGAGGGGGGGTTTGATGAGCTAAAAGATGGGGATTGGGAAATGTTATTGAGTGGCATCTGCTTTGGATTGAAAGAAGCAAAGATGAAATGCATAGATGGGGAATGTCGTTATGAGTACAAGCGATATGATTAGAGAAAAGAATTCTTTGCTCCGCAAGCAACTAGAATTTCCCACTTTTTGGTGTTCCATTTTACTTTTTAGCTCTGTTCCACCTAGCTCTTCAGTCAAACCCATGGCCCTTTGCCCCTCATACCATCATTGGAACATAACTGCTACATGAAACTTCTCATTATGCACTAAAACTGTACATATATATACTCAACACCCTTCTTTCTTCATTAATTATTAATCATGTTTAAACACTCTTTATTGATTATCAAGTTGTTCATTTCAATCGTACTCAGTTCAATTTTCTGAATAAAGTTTTAAGTTGGAGTTTTATAGATGAAAAATAAAGGATCCTTACTGTTATCATGTTCTTTTACAGGTTAAAATAACACTGTCATGTTAATTTGTTACCTTATTCAAATGATGAAAACTCATGTCTAAATTAAATTCATTCTGTGAATACAATATATAGTTTGGATTTATTGCTTCATTGGTTGGTATTAAGTAAGTGATTGAGCTATAATTTTACCACCATATTGCTAAACCAAGGTTATGTATTTTGATAAATGCAGCTTCTCTAACTGATCTTGGAGGAATGATGCATTATTTGTGCAGCAGATAAACCAGACAACCCTTTCATGAATTTAATTTCCTAATTCTCAAGGTCTATAATTTTTAAGTAGAGTTATATTGAATATACACCAGATTCTATGTTATGATAAAAACAAAAAAAATCTTACAAGATTATACACACAATCATTTTACTGTTTAGTCTTCTTGCATAACGCATCAACCACTAACATATGGAACAACATGATTGAGGGGAAGATAGTATGATCGATTAGAATCGTCATAAAACTTATATTAATGAAAACTAGTTAGGTTTAAGGTGGTCAAATCAAATATGATTATAGCCAACCTGTCTGTGATTTATTCCACTTCCACTTTTCTCCGGGTTTCTTTTTGGTGCTTTGATTTCTCTTTCTGAATCATCATTAAGATTTTCAAACATGGTTTCCTCTCATCAATTAGGTTGAGCCTATACATGTTATATAGCACACATTTTTACTGATAGGAAATTAGGGTAAATATTATGAGAATTGGATTACATATTACAGGAAATTACTTTTGGAAACTTCAATTGTTGTTCCTTCATTTGTTAATATACTTTTCTTAGCTTTGTTTTTAGTTAACTTAGGTTTTGGAGAAGTTTCTTCATAAATACTTACAACAACAAAAATAAAATAAAAGTTTTTTAAAAATTATGAGAGAACTTTTCCAAATTAATTTATAATTAAAGAAAAAAATCAATTCATTTTTCTCTTTTTATTTTTTTCTCCTAAAAGTATTTATGGAGAAGTTTGTTAGAGGTAATGTTTGATGTGAACTTCTCTTCTTAAAAGGAAAAATTAGGTTAATATTTTAGAAATATTTTTAACATATTGGTTAGAAAATGGTAAACAGAAATGGAAGAGGAGCCCAAAAGAAGATTGGGTTAGTTTAGAATTTTAGCTGGGTTTGGGCTGCTATTCTCACCTCCCTTTTTTACACTATAAATCCATAAATACTTTTCCTATTTGGTATTCCATAAATCCAGTTCAAAAATTCAAATATCTACGAACCAAACATAGCACAAAACTAATTAAATCATTTTTCCAGGTCTTGTTAATTTGTTACACTGAGTTTATTCTTTTTAGATAAAATTGATAATAATTGCAGGAAAAAAAAACTAAACTCTAACAAAATCTCTTTAAAGCCAGATTATATTTTAGGTCAGAAAACTATTTTATATATTACATTTACATAATTACATAAAAAAATTTGTCTTTCTTTTATATCCATTTTTATTCTACTAAATAATAAAAATACTTGTATATTTTTAAACATTTTTTTCTTTTCAAAATAAAACATGACATTAGTTTGAATGTGAAAATATTGATTGGAGATAAGGGAAAATATTTTTTTTGCTTTCTTCTTTTATTTGAAAATGTCATGGTCTTAATTTTAAAGTAAACTTAAGTAAGATTTGATATTGTTGTTCAATCAAAAGATTGAAAGTATGATAAACATAAAATTAACATGTCATTTGTCTAGATGAAATTGGATTCAAAATCGTGATCTTGAATTGATATGAATGAAATATATGATTAAAAGAAATAAAAATCTTAGTTAAGAGGATTGATTTTTCGATAGACCGAAAAAATTAATAAAAATAAGTTCAAATAAAATTAATAAGACTCAAACTCTAAGTTCACGAAAAAATTATATAGAACTGTATATAAAATAATTTATAATTAGTCAAGAACACAGGTTTTTTTACACTTTTAGTTAATTGCATTTAAACTTATGAAAAGAAAATATAATATTTTGTATAATGTATTCATTTATATTAATTTAATTTTTATTTTTTACTTTGCATAATTTTATATTGTATTAATTTTTTCATTTTATTTTGTTCTGTAGGAAATTTTGTTATTATTAATGAATATTATAGTAATTTATTAATTAGGATATGTTTTATTTTACTTTTTATATTTATTTTGAATGTTAAATTAAAATGCATAAATATTTTTATTTGTAGTATCATAAAGTTATGAAAGGGATGTACTTGGATAAAAATTACTCTTTATCCTCACTATTTTTTATTAATAATATAATAGTTAAAATAAATAATAAAAATAAAGGAGTAAATTTTCAAATTTTATTTTTAGAATAAAATTTATAATATTAAAATTATTTAATAATATTTTATAGAATTAAATATATTTTCTATTTTTATATTTATTTCAAAAATTATTTTTATTTTATATTTTTAGATGGATCAATTTAATCTTTCAATTTTTAAAAGTATTTATTTTATTCTTTTTTATATCTAAAATTTAATAATGATGATTTTTTATTTTAACAGAATTGATAAAAAAATTAAATATAATTTAGTAATAATTTATATTAAAAAATAATATTTAATATTATTTATTATTATAAAATTGATAAAATAAATAAAATCACATCTAAAAATTGAATGATTAAATTAAAATTTTAAAAATATAGAATAAAAAATAATTTTAAAATAAATATAAAATAAAAATATATTTAATCCTATTTTTATTATTTATTAAAATCTGTTTTAATACAGATAAACTATGTTATGTTTTCAAAGGTTTAAAAAACATTGCTATTTTTACCATATAAAGTAAACCGAACTTTAATTTTCTCATTCAGATTTCAGACATCACAACATGCAACTTAGTAAAAACAATAATAAAAAAATTATAAATAAAAGTAGGACGAGGAGAGAAGATTCTAGAACCCCTTGTAAAGAGGAACATAAACCCTTTGTAAAACCCTAACAAGTGACCTCAGTTTTCTCAACAAGAAGCTGTTGGGGGTTCTCTCATTTCCCATTGTTGTCCTGTGTTCCAAATGGCTAAGCGTTTGATTCCACTGTTCAATCGTGTTTTGGTGGAGAAAATCGTGCCTCCATCAAAGACCAGCGCTGGCATCTTGTTACCGGAGAAATCCTCCAAGGTTTACTCTCCCAATCCAATTCATTCATACCCTTTTCAATTTCTCTTTTCGGGTCTCCGCGCTTTTCATCTCAAAATTTCATCTTGCCCTGAGTTTTCCCTTATTTTACTCATTCCATTTTTAATACTTTTTTTTTTTTCTTTATGGGTATCTAAGTTGTCTTATTTTTTGTATTTGATACTGTGATATGATATCATACCCAGATGGGTACTAACTAAGCTGATGCATGCTGTCCACTCTTTTTGGGATTAGTCCTTGGATTGTGTTCCTGTGGTTGTTTGTTTTGTAGAGTAATTGCCTTAGTGTATTCCCAATAAGCAATTAAATTTGAAGATTTTGAGTTTTTGTTTTAATATTTTATTTCGAAGTCTTTTTCAAGTTAGTGTTTCAAATTTCTTTATAGTGATAAGTGACGATTTATATCTGCAAATCACACATTTTCTGTTATATTCTTGATTTGCTGACTCGATGTATTTCTACATGTTTGCTTTAGCTGAATTCCGGAAAAGTTATTGCTGTTGGCCCTGGCATTCACAGTAAGGATGGGAAGCTAATTCCAGTGGCTGTAAAAGAAGGTGACACTGTTCTTTTGCCCGAGTATGGTGGAACTGAGGTGAAGCTTGACAGCAAAGAGTATGTATATGTTTTATATTACCTGTTTTATTTATTAGCTTATTATGTACTCTCTCCGCTCGGACAATTCTTCCACTTGTTTAATATAGTAGATATAAATGTTTGAATGGGCCACGATTATTCTAGAGGTCCTTTATTTTTGTAAAGAAACTACTTATTTTGATGGTTACACTTGAACTTTGATAATTTTGCCTACAATAATAACTGGAAGATTTATTTTCTTGTTACAAAGTTGATACCTTCAGGTCTAAATGCTATTGGGACTGTCTTCTTTGTGAATCATTATAGCAAGCTTCAAAGAAGAGAATGTGACTCACTTATGCTTGATATTGTGTTTCCAATATCTAGAATTGCTTTGTTTGATGGTTCATACATTATGTATTCTTTTTGTTTGTTATTCATTTTAATCTGATGTTTCTTTTGTATGTTCCTAGTTATAGAGATACAGGACTGAAACTGTTATTGTAGTTTACCAATAATCTCAGTCTTTATGAAGTAAAGCATTAGTATTATAATTTAAGCATTTCATTCAATAAACTTTGCTGCTTTTTGTAACCAGATTATCACTTACCTAGTGCTGACGGTTTTAATTAACTTGAAGCTCCATTTGTGCTGTTAAAAATGGTATAATTTGAACCAGGCAGATTTTGAAAATAAAAGAAGGTTATTTTGTTTGGGAGTTGGTGATTTTTTGTTGGTGCATCTTCATTATTTACATACTGATCAAAATGCACTGTCAATCACAATCCAAAATTAGTTTTAAGTGAAGAGGATAGGTATCTTGATTTTTATGTATTAACATACCATACTCATACTGTAAGTAGCTCACATAGAAACAAGTGTCAAGGAGAATAAGGATAAAATATCTGTATAGTACTATAACAACATCACGCAACTGAATAATTTCTTACAATGAAGGGAAAACGTTCATTGACTCAATGAAGCAATATAGATAAAGAGAAGAGAAAATATTCCCTAAGGGCCAAGAGGGAGAAAAGATAGATATGCCAAATCATACCCCTTGCTATCTTTTTACTGATCCATATATCCTAACCTCAATCACCACACAAAACCCTTTAGGGTCTGATTGGTCTGCTTCTTTTTGTGTCCACTTTTTCAATTGAAAATGCTTTTTACGTCCTCGTTTGTATGCACAACACATCTAACGATTTCACCACTCGCTTTTCTAACAAGTTCCTTGTCATTATGTGCCAAATCGTCAAATGATTCCTTTACCCCCATAACATTTTTTTCCCCATTGACATCAACCTTGTCCTCAAGGCTGAAATTAGGATAGTCCCCTTCAACGATAGTAGTATCCTCCCACGTAGCTTGTGTTGTATCTACTCCCCTCCCATTGGATGTGGCTGTTGAACTTGTTTGTCATCGTGTATAATTATGCGGGAATCTAAAGCTTTGCTTGGTTGAATGATCAAACCTTTTGCATTTGTGATAAGAAGTAATGGCACATATGGTTGGTGGTGGTCTTCGTGACATTCTTTCAACAATGAAACATGGAAAACGGGATGTATTCTGGCTGTGGCTGGGAACAACAATTTATAGGCACATGGTCTAATCTTCTGAAGAACAAGAAATGGATCAAAGTATATGAGGTCGAGCTTTCAGTTCTTGCAAAGGTTCATTGAGTGTTGTCTGTATGGTTGGAGTTTGACGAAACACTGAATCACCTACTTTAAATTCCAGTGGAATCCTTCTTTTGTTAACAAACTTCTTCATTTGATTTTGAGCTTTCAATAGATTGGATTTTAATTGAGAGAGAATTTCGTTATGTTGTTGTAACAACTCTTGTAAGGATGGAGGATCAATGTGTTCTAATTGATACTTGGTTATGGTCTGTGCGTCATGACCATAGATAGCTCAAATGGTGTCATACCAATGCTGGATTGGAAAGAGCTGTTGTACCAAAGTTCTGCCCATGATAAGAATTTACTCCATTCCTTAGGATTTTCACCTATAAAATATTGTAAATACATTTCGAGACATTTATTAAGAGTCTTGGATTGACCATCACTCTAGGGATGGTAGGCTGAACTCATAGTAAGTGTAGTGCCGTTGAGTTTAAAAAGGTGTTGCTAAAAACTGCTAGTAAAAGCTCTATCTCATGTAGCTTCACAATAGTCTTGGTAAAAACCTCTAGCTTGTTTGTTTGTATAATCGGTTTTAAGTGTGGCAAAGTGGGCATATTTAGACAATCTGTGGATGACCACCATAATGACAGTAAATCCTTACGAAGTCCCAAAATGAAATCCATTGCCACATTTTCCCATATTTGCTCGGGAATAGGGAGAGGTTGCAATAATCTTTGAGGCAAGGTTGTAGCGATCTTTGCTTGCTGACATAGGAGCCATTGTTGGACATGTATTTTGATGTCCTTATACATTCTTGGCCAAAAAGATTGAGCAGATACTCGAGCCACTGTTCTAGCAATACTAGTGTGGCCTCCTATGAGGAGTCATGAAATTCGTGCAAAACTTGATTAATCATGTTATCCTGGGTAGAAATAACTAATCCTTCTTTCTGTATAGTAGCTAGTCTTGCACAAAATAATTAGGATTTGGAGGTTGACCTGATTACAAGCTTGGAATAAGTCATTGTAAGTGTGGTCGGGTGCAATAACAACTCTTAGTAGGGTAGTAAAATCCCATGTAGGTTGAGATATAGCCATGGACAAGGATTTGGAAATGGCATCAACACCTTCTTTACCTTTGCCCAGTTTGTATTCAACTGAAAGGTCCTAGCCAAGGAACTTATGACGCTAAGCCTGTTGTTCTAGAGTTTGAATGGTTTGATCCATCAAGTATTTGATGCTTTTTTGGTTAGTTCTAACGAGAAACTTGTGGCCCAACTAGTAATGCTCGAATTTGGCAATGGCTATTGTAATGGCATATAGTTCTCTGGTGTATGCTGATTGCTTTTGCATACTAAGTGATAGTTTTCTAGAGAAATATGCTATAGGGTGAAGATTTTGGCTTAGGATTGCACCAGGCATCTGCTTCTACGATGAATATTTTAGAAAAGTTTGGAAGGGCTAGCACTAGCATACTATTTTACCCCCATAACACATACTTAATCAAACTGTAGGATTTGAGTATATGACTAGTTAACAGACAAAACATCACGATAATGGTTTGGGGAATTTGCTAGTTCTTGGAATATTTCATCGACATTGAACTGAAATTGTCTGCACTTCTCATGGCCGCCAATTAATTCCTCTATTCTTGTGCTACCTTGAATTTTGACAAAGTGTAGTATACAATATACACACGAAGAACTATATTGGTTAGCTACGAGAATGAATTATACCGGATGGATTAAACTGTTTTTTGTTTATACAAGTTGCAATAATTGCTATCTATTACTCAAGTCTTGGCTAATTGGATGCTTTTTGTGTAGGTATCATTTGTATAGAGACGATGATATTCTGGGGACACTGCACGATTGATGTTAAAACCATTGCCAGATCTTGCTGTAGCAATTTATATGCCTGGTGTTCTGCTACGTTTGAGCTAAACAATTTCATTCTGTTCTGATTTTGATGTAGAAATCTACATTTTGTTGCGGAGCAATACACTTTTAATTTTTTTTGCCAACAATGAATCTAGAACGTTATTTTCTGCGAGAACAGGGGAAAACTATTTTCTTGCTCATATAATATATTGCCTTACATTTTGCAGTGTTCTGTTTTATGGCTTGGATAAAAGAATTTATTGTTGTCACGTTTTCTGCTGCATACGGGATGAGGATAAGAGGGTAACATGTATTTTGTAAAAGCGACAATTTCTTAAATCCCTTTGTCATTTGTTCCTTGGGACGTATCATGCAAGGTCGAGCAAAATCAAGAAGGATGTTGCGACTATATTCTTGTGACAATGTTAAGAATTTAGCAACATTCATCTATACACGTTAAGTTAAATTTTAAGTTGCTATTTCTGTATTGGATAATGTAGAAAAATTAAAACAGCCACCCCTTAGCAAATATTAAATAATACATTAGTTTCTGCATATGGTCCATTCGTTGTATTTTGTTTTGGTAGATTTTATATTGCTTGACCCATAACTTTCTCTCTACCTTTGCAGTACTCATTGCTTTTTTGCTTATAGTTTTGTAAATGTAATTTTTAAATGTTGATGTTGATTATGATTCAATTGATTAGTAAAATCTATTTATTTATTTTTTAATAGAAAACAATCTTGAATACCATAAGTGTAAAATAAAATTGTAGAAACCATCAAACTGAGCTGAATTCAACTACAAAAATTCATTTCGTTTCAGAGGATCGTACATGACTAATTCTAGTACGCACTGTCAACTCCTGCTCCTTTAACTCGTTGAACGAAAACAAAATATAGAAAGAACTGAGATGACAATTAAAAGGAGACCCAATAGCAGTAATACGTTTCCGTGTGGATTTCAGAAGGATCTATACTTTATTGTGGTAAAAGGAATTAGAAACACCTTTAATTAAATTAGTTCATATTTTATTTAACTCTAGGCAGTGGCTTTCCTTCAAGAAATGCTTTAAGTAGCCTCAGTGATCTCTTTGGTTGAGTAAAGGGAGCTTCATGAGATGCTCCTCTTATGGTGGCATATGATAAGATGTCTCCGTATACTTGTGTCCATCCTCCCACCTGAAATTTACATACCAAATCAAGGTTGAGTAAAAATGGCAGTGTTAACATGTATTACTTTCTTTTTAACAATACCTTTCATAACTTCAGTAGTCAACTTCTTGATAAATAACACCTTTAATACTTGTTTAGTAAAGTTAAATTTTATTAATCCATTCATTAATTATATTGATAATCATGTAGATCAAATTTTAAACATCATATTATAATGCAAAGAAATCTCAAATTAACTTATATAAAATTTTGATTAGTTTTGAGCTATTGATATAAAATATTATATGTATTGACCTGTTTTCCTTCCAACCAGGCTCTATATGGCACTGTTGTATTCAGTCCAAGTTCCTTGGCCAATCCATTCACCAAAGATCGAGACCCCAGTAATGGAATAACTGAATCTTGATCACCACTGCACATAGAGAAATGATTTTGGTTGTTTAAAAAATGTTATGCCTTTCTGAATCATGGTAGGGAGGTAGGTGATGTATGGAGTTAGGTAAGTAAATGTAGATGATCCAATAAATTCGCTTACCTATATACCAGAACTCTGATTTTGGAATTAACAAGTGACCCCAGAATAGAAATTGTTGGTATCTCTAGATTTGTACGGTCATAATGGAGAACCCTATAACACAAGGTAGACAGTTTGTTAATAGGAGGAATAAGTCTAAAGAGGTGTCAAAGTCAAACTATGGAAACATATCTAGAAGTTGTATATATCTGCATCTCTAAGTCTAAATGCATTCCTTTATGTCTCATCTTTGAAGCAATAAATTAAACTTACTTGCTGCAAGTTGACCATTTGGATACTCCAACAAGCTTAGCATGGAGAGCATCCTGCACATCTTTCCTGTTTAAGTATTTGACTGCTTTATCATCCACACAAACATCTATCTTCTGTGTCTCTTGCTACATCATAGACCAAGGCATGTAAATGAAAATGAATAGAACAACTGCAGGGAAAACAATCAAAGCAATTGAGATGGTTGTGCATGTAACAATTGAAGCCTACCATTTGATTCAGCACATACGACTGTTGATTTGCTGATGACAAACACACATCAAGAGTGACATCATATTCGTCTATATAGTTGCTAAGCTCAGTAAACACCAATGTATTTATGTTTCCACAAATTTCACTAAGATTCCTATGTATAATTTGTCTCCTAATAGTGGAGTAGTTGCAGACTCTGGTGAAGAGATCATAAGTTGAATCTGAAATCAGTCCATGGGACCAAAGGAATTCAGCTTTGGAGTTTAAATCAGTGTCAAATTCCATAAGAGGATTCCCAATCTGCAGATATAAACATTTTGTTATACTTATCAAGTATACCATATTATTGATGTTTTAGTTATTCAAAATTTCCCTTTTGTACTCACTGCTATTCCCTTGAGTTTGAAGTTGGTCTTGGTTTGAGCAATAAGTTGTGCAAGTTGTGGAGCATAGTGACCTGCAAAACAAGTTTGTATTACCACATTGCAGTTTCAAAAGGAATATATTGTTAATTCATTTCAATTATTTCTTTGTACCCGCATAGCTCTCCCCCGTAATGAAGAAGTCGTTGTTTGAGTACTCAGGGAATTCAGCGAACCAACGTTGTAAGAAAACTAGATTATCCCTAGCTGTAATTTCATCTGTCACTAAGGTATAAAAAGATGTATTCCTAGAGTAGGAAAATCCAACACCAGCCGGTGATTCCAAGTATAGCACATTTGCAACTGAAAACAATGAAAAATCAATAAGCAATTTTGATTTTAAAGAAAAAGCATTTTTTGTATGATGACCCCTTTAAAACAAAGCATAGCATTGACAAAGTTGCTGGCTTGTTGGTTCACCTTTGTTCCAACTATAATGATTTTTCAGAAGAACATTATTGTCACCCGGTTTGAAAGGGCCATGCTCAACTAGAGCTCCAACTCCAATAGATGAACAACCAGGACCTTCATATATCAAAAGCAAGCACCTTAGTTACTTTGATTAGTTTAAATGGTAAATAAAGGAACAAAATAATGTATTGCCAGCACAAAACAATATATATATACCTCCATTCAACCAGAGGACTACTGGCTTGGAAGTATGGTCTTTTTCAGCTTGAACAAAGTAATAAAACAAAGCTCTCTGATGTTGGTCATCCACAGTAATGTAACCAGAATATTGCTGAAATTTAACATGTGGCTGTCCTGGCAACCGGCTTACTTTATCAGCTTCAGGAAGCGAACTCACCCCCACAAGAGTTTGTGCAAGAACAATAATTATTGTTGCAATCATAGTAAATGAATGAGATAACATGGTCACATTGAATGTTGTTTTAATTGGAGGATCAAGGTTGAATGCTAAGGTTTATGGCAAATAAGGAACAAGTGAGTGTCCTATTAATATAATGTTTGTGTTTGTAGTCCACCCCTGAAACAAATGGTGGCGGTTACACCTATATGGAATTAGTTGTTAACCTGCTTGCCTTGAGAATTTGGGTTATGTATGCTTCACTTCCCTTTTCTTGTTTTTTCATGTTTGGATGTACTCTATCTTTGACTTTAAAAATTAATAAAAAGGGGTTAGGCAAATCAGTGCAAATTAAATTAAAAAAAATTAGAATTTAAGTACACCAACCAAAAATGTAAAATGAGTGCGTGACATATAGTTTTTGAAATTAAAAAACTTAAAATAAATTCCTGAAATTTCTGGTTATCTCATGCAATTCTCTAAACTTAACTATTATTGGTACTTAGATCCATAACCACAACTTAGTATCAATGAAGTGGAAAATATTTAGATTCAATTAAAAATTTATATTTAATAAGACTTATTCTTATATACCTAAAAGTTTCACACTGCTTAAATAAAAAAATCTTATATAACTTAAGATAATTTAAGAGACTAAAGATAATTTATAATCATTCTTAATGAATGTCTCTTTAGAAAATTGGAATTGAAACACAATTTGTTTGGCTTGGGATAAAAATAATTTTAGGGCTAAGGAAGACAACCTTGTGCCAAGACCCAAAACATAAATCGTCACTGGTGCAGATAATAAGCTAATTAAAAAAAACTTCTAGCCCAACAAACCTAACTAACACAAACATATTTTGCAAAATCATTTTCAAAACACGTTATAATTTTAAATTTATAGAAATTTTGATAGGTTCCATATGGAATTCAACATTTTCAAAATAACAAACACCTGCTATCTATGAAATTTTGATAGAGACATTTATTGTGGTAAAAAAGAACGCCTGTTAATTAAATCTGTTCATATTTTATTTAAAACTAGGTAATGGCTTTCCTTCTAGAAATGCTTTAAGGAGCACTAGTGATCTTTGTGGTTGATCAAAGGGAGCTTCATGAGATGCTCCTCTTATGGTGGATGTCCCCATACTTGTGTCCATCCTGCTACATGAAATATATATTCCAAATCAAGCTAGCATTCCATTGAGGTCAGGTAATGGCCTTTTTAAGGAATGCATTCATGAATTTTTCAATGATATATGGTATTTATAGTACTTTAATTTGTTTCATGTCTTATCACATATGCATATTGTATATGTAGATCATTCATAGGTGTCAATTGTGAAGCTGTCTTTCCAGAAATCAGGTTCTATAGGCCACTGTTGTATTCAGTCCAAGGTTCTATAGGCCACCAGTGATGGGATAGCTGAATCTTGATCTCGGCTGCACAGAAATATTTCTGCTTGCTTCATAATGTTATGCCTTGATGAATCATGGTAGGTAGGTAATGTACAGAGTTAGATCAAAATAGATGATTGAATAAATTCACTTACACTGGTGCTAAGTTAACAAGTGATCCTAGAATAGAAATTGTTGCTATCTCTATATTCTGATTGTCATAATGAAGAACAGTGTAACTCAAGGTAGATATGGTCTTAAGGAGGCCCAAGTCTAAAAAGTTGTCAAACTAAACAATAGATGCATAGGGAGTTAAAAAGATGAGTTGCTAAAAAATGCTAAACTAGGAAACTAATTTGAAGATTGCTGGATAAAATATCCTAAAATAAGATGGAAAAACATATATAAGAGTTTTATATTCTGCATCTCTGATTCTATGTCTCATCTTTGAAGCAGTAAATGATCAACTTAGCTGCTGCAAATTGACCATTTGGAGACTCCAACCAGCTTAGCAAGGAGAGCTTCTGCATATGTTTCCTGTTTTAAGTATGTGAGTAAAAAAATATCAAAATGTGTAAAAAAAATTATGTTTTACTAAAATGAATAAAATTATAAAAAAAAATTACATAAATATATAAACCGTGGTTCAAAGTAAGATTTTTATTTTATTTTATAAAAAAATCGTGCTTTGAAATATTATTTGTTTTTTAAATTTGTTATTTATTTATTTTGACCTGTCTGGTTTATTCTATTTTTTTCTTCAATTTTAATTTTTAATTCAGTTAAATAATTATTCTTATATTTAAGAAATAAGTAATTAATTATTAAAGTAAATTATAATCTTGATAATGTTAATTTTTTTTGTTATTATTAAATTATTATAAATGTCTTGTTGCATTATACAAATCAAATACTCTCTTCATTCAATACTTTTTGTATATTATAATTTCATTTCTATTTTTTTTTTTTTTTTTTTTTAAACTTACAAATTGGTATCAAAGTAACTCTCGTATTAGATTTATTTATTTTTTGAAACTCAAATTCCCACATCAAATTTAGAATTTGCATGCTTCTAATTCCCTCGTCCTTAACATACTTTTCCTTCAAATAGTCTCATATGACATTTGTTGTTTTGAGAGTCATGATTCGAGTAAAGATTGTATGTGAAACGTCAACAAATAAACACGATCGCGTCTTTACTTTCTTTGTGTTGTTTAATTTGAACAAGAGTGGGATTATCAGGCAATATGAGAAAGACACAATCGTGTTTATTTGCTGGTATTTCACATATCATTTTTACTCAAATCATGAAACTGAAAATACCAAAGATAATATGGGACATAACGGAAACACTGTTCTCATAGTTTCCTTTATGTTGATAATCTTTTAGTGATTGAAGACGAGATAAGGATGATTGAGGAGTTCAAACAAGAAATGATGCAGGCTTTTGAAATGACAGATCTTGGTCTTATGAATTATTTTTTAGGAGTTAAGATAAAATAATGGTGTTTTTGTTTGTCAAGAAAAATATATAAAAAAAATATTAAAGAAATTTCAAATAAAGGAGTGCAAAGGAGAAGTTGTTCTAATTTATTGCAAGTCAGAATATTAATTGGCAGATTTGTTTACAAAACCACTTTCCGTAGACAAGTTTGAGCTGTTAAAACAGAAAATTAAAATTTGTAAATCCAAAAATAAGAAAGAGTATTAATTATTTATTTTGACCTGCCTATATGGTTTATTATGTTTTTTTTTCTTCAATTTTTATTTTTAAATTAGTCAAATAATTATTTTTATATTTAAAAAATAAATAACCTGTTATTCAAGTAAGTTATAATCATAATAAAATTAATTTATAATCTTGATAAAGTTAATTTTTTCTGTTATTATTATAAATATATCGATGCATCATAGGAATAAAAATACTTAGTTATTCAAGTATAATCTTGATAAAGTTTTTTTTTTTATTATTATTATAAATATATCGTTGTATTATATTAATAAAATACTTTCCTCCTTCGATACACATTGTGTTTATTACGGTTTCTCTATTTTTTTTATTTATTTTTTTTTTTTTATAAAACCTACAAAACCCCTCTAGAACAGGCAGGGACAGGGTTGGTTTCTGCTCCATCTACCGGAATTCAACCTCAACTTTGAATATTAGATAGTTTATTATAGGCCAATTAACCTTCCTGGAACTGAACAAATCCTCACTTTGCAAAGAAAATTTGGATATTAACTCCAATACCTCTATGGTTCTGAGGTGAAGTCATTCCTGAAACAATTTGTTTGTCTTACTGGTATACTGTTTCTGGGAATAATTTGTGATTGAGATTTTTTAAATTCAAGCAAATAATTTGTGATCGAGATATCTGTTTGGGTGTCCCTTTCATTCTATTTTAACTAATTATAAGGAACGAAGACCTCTTCTAATTGTTCATTGTTGTTTGATAACTGTTTTTTTGTTTTTGCTTTTGTGTGTTATGTTTATCATAATGCAGAAACAATTCAGGCAACCTAATGTGACGCAATGACCTGTGCCAAAGAAGAGGAACAGCAACTTCATTTTTAAAAAGAAAAAAAAAACGTCTTTCCACTTGTTAAACAGTAACTACTTGTTTTCATTATGAATAGAACTCTATTTTGTTTAATTAACAGTAACTACTTGTTAAACACATGGTACCTGTGGAAAGAACGATTTATTATTTAAGGTTGCAATTTTTTTCCTAACAATGCAATCACAATAATCAATTCCTCATCAGATATTGAAAGCAGTTATACTTATTGTGGTAAATAAGAACACCTAGTGTTATTAAATCTGATCATATTTTTATTTAACACTAGGTAGTTGCTTTCCTTCCAGAAATGCTTTAAGTAGCACTAGTGATCTTTGTGGTTGTGTAAAGGGAGCTTCATGAGATGCTCCTCTTATGGTGGCATATGATAAGATGTCCCCATATATTTGTGTCCATCCTGCTACCTGAAATATGTATACAGAGATTGAGTTAAATGGCAATGCATAAAGGCATTGAATTTTTCAAAGAGATATTGCCTTCCAAGTATTAGTGTTCACCTGACTTTCCTCAAACCAGGCTCTATATGCCACTGTTGTCTCAAGTCCAATTTCCTTGGCTAATCCGTTCACTAGATATCTTGAACTTATTAATGGAATCACTGAATCTTGATCACCACTGCAAAGAGAAATGACTTTGATTGCTTCATAAATGATACTCCTTGGTTTGTGGAGTTGGCTAAAATGTAAGTGTTTAAACAAATTTAATTACCTGTATACTAGGACTCTGATGCCAGACTTAACAAGTGACCCTAGAATAGGAATTGTTGGTATTTCTAGATTCCTATAGTCATAATGCAGAACTCTGTAACATAAGGAAGATATTATTAGCAGAAGATGAAGTCTCAGAAAAAAGGTGACCAATTTTGCTTGAGAAAGCAGAACAGGGAAATTAGATTCAAAATTGAAGGCCAAAGGACCTAAAATAAGATGGGGATACATAAAAGTTTTATATCTTTTGTTCAAATAAACTTTCTTGTGTTTCCTAATGCGCACCTAAATTTTTACAATTATTTAAGAATATTTGAATGGAAGGAGTCTGATAGTGATTAAACTTAATAGCACTTTTGGTCTTTTTACTGTACAATTTTAGTCTCAATCGTGTCAACTGAGTTTTTCAAGTATCATAATGTATGATTTTAATCTTCCAAATTCTATTTAGATCAGTCGAGTCTCTCAAATAACTTAATTATGTGATTTTACTCTAAGGACACTCATAAATCAATGTTATTTCACTAGAATTCAACTAACAGAGAAATTAGAATCTCATTTTTGGAGGACTCAAATCACTTGATCAAATTTGGAAAACTAAAATTGTACATTTTTTAAAACTAAAGAACCTAATTAACATAACAAGAACCTGATTGGAATTGAACAATTACAAAAGACCAAAAATATAATTAATCTTAGTTATTATTAGTTCCAGGGTAAATGTTATGAACTATTACTTTTCCATTTTTTGTGAACATAAATATTTGCATCTCTAAAGCACTCATTAGATGTGTCATCTTTGAAGCAACAGAACTTACGAACTGCAAGTTGACCATTTGGTGACTCCAACAAGTTTAGCATGTAGAGCTTCTTGGACTTCTTTCTTGTTCAAGTATGTGGTTGTTTTATCACCAACACAGACATCTATATTCTGTGTCTCTTGCTGAACCAGAGACGAAAGCAATAAAATTAAGCAAAAGAAATCAAGAGAATAGTGACTCTGAGGAAAACAAAATTAAAGAATTAGTAAGATGGCTATGCAGAAAATAGAAGAAGCTCACCAGTTGATTCAGCACATAAGCCTGTTGATTTACTGATGACAAACATACATCGAGAGTGACATCATATTCATCTACATAGTCGCTAACCTCCGCATACAATTGATCGTTTGCTTTTGCACAAATCCCTTCAAGATTCCCATTTTGACGTTGTCTCCTAATCGAGGAATAGTTGCAGACTCTAGTTAAGACTTCGTATGTTGAATCTGATATCAGTCCGTGGGACCAAAAGTACTCAGATCTGGCATTGAAATCAGTATTAAACTCCAGAAGTGGATTCCCTATCTGCAAGTATCAACATATATATATATGAACCACATGTATTTTTCAAATAAACCAAATGCTTTTTTATATTATAATTATTCAAATGTTCCCTTCTGTACTCACTGCTATCCCCTTGAGCTTGAAGTTGATCTTGGTTTGAAGAATAAGTTGTGCAAGTTGTGGAACATAGTGACCTGAAAACAAGTGTGAACTGTTAAGGGTGCATTATTTTAATACAGTTTGAAAGTGGTTATATTATTCATTTATATCTGATTTTTAACCTCCATAGCTCTCCCCTGTAATGAAGAAGTCATTATTTGAGAACTCAGGGAATTTAGTGAACCAACGTTGTAGGAACACGAGATTATCCCTAGCTGTACCAGAAAAATACTATTGTCAGCTTCCTGAGAAATGTCATGAAGACAAGAAGTGATAAAATCTTGACCATTTACCAAACTATTAATCTAATGTTACTATTTAAATGCCATTGTGGACAAAATGAAGTAAAAAAGAACCTGTAATTTCATCTGACACTAATGCATAGAACGATTTATTGCTAGAGTATGAGAATCCAACACCAGCTGGTGACTCCAAGTATAGCACATTTGCCTCTGTGATGAGGATGAAATAAGTAATCAATTTTGGTTTCTTCATTAAGAGCGTATTTGATATTTGGTTCAAAGAAGTTGGGTTGAAGGTTCACCTTTGTTCCAACTATAATCATTTTTCTCAAGAACATTGTTGTCACTCGGTCTAAAAGGACCATGCTCAGCGAAAGCTCCAACTCCAATCGATGAACAACCAGGCCCTTCAAAAATCAAAACCAGGAAAGCATCTTAATTACTCTGAACAGTCTCAAAGGTTTAAGCCAGATTCCAAACAAATAAAATAAACAAAAGCATGCACGTTAAGCATAATAATATGTATACCTCCATTCAACCAGAGGACTAATGGCTTGGAAGCTGGGTTTTCTTCAGCTTCAACAAAGTAGTAAAACAGAGCTCTCTGGTGCTGATCATCCACGGAAATGTAACCAGAAAATTGCTGAAATTTGACCTGAGGCTGCCCTGGCAAATTGCTTATTTTATCAGATTCAGGAAGTGAAGTCACTCCCACTAATATTTGTGCAAGAACAATAATTATTGTTGCAATCATAGTAAATGACTGAGGTAGCATGGTCTTATGTATGAAAAGTTTGGTTTAGTTTGAATGCTAAATCCTTTGCAGCAGTGTTTGTGCAGAAAGGATTATGATATAAGCATAATTCAGTGGTGCGTATCTTCGCGGACCACATACTTAAAGAACATCATTATTTGTCACTCTAATATTTAAGCATAATGGATGTTATCTCACTATCAACTCAGCTTTTAATTTCAAAATCTAATTATTTTAGTTCATTATTTGTTACACTTTATATACTTATATATTTCTTTAACACTCGTAGTTTCAACTTTCATTCGAAATTCCACGTTGCAAGTGCTGTAGCTTTTGACACAAATGTTTGAATTTTGAGGATTGCGTTACCTGCTGGTAGATTCCTGGTGGCTATTTTTGTTGTTTTCGTTGTTCTTACTCATTTTAAAATGTGTTGGTCCCTTCAATATGTCTTACTATGACACATTTAGTCATCAAGTTTTGTCTGTTCTCATTTCTTTTATGTTATAAAAAGTATAAAAAAATAATAAATTCTCCATAATAATAGTCATCTAATTGGACCACATTTCTCACTCGTGAATTGGATGTTTGACTAAAAGCAGAAGAAAAAATAAACAATATTCATTTCATCTTAACATCTATGCAATGTAAAAGTTTATCTTTTAAATATTTTTGAAAATTATACTTTTAATATTTTCTTAACTGTCAAACTTTTGTTTCTTAAATTTTCTTATAATTTGAGTTGAAATAAAAATGATAAATATTGTAAATTTAAATCCATATACTTGCTTTAAACTTTGTTTGTCTCTGACATGGAGTATTTGGATTGAATCTCCATTGATTCTCTACAGCCATTAATTAAACATTTTTAAAGCTTAAAAGTATTGAACAAATTTTTTAGTAACTTTTTTTAGAAAAGAAATATAATAAAAAATTAAAATAAATTAATTTATCCATAGGTTAATATATAGAAACTGTCATATATAATTTTTAAAATTTTTTTATTCTTAATATAAATTAATTTGAACTTATGAAAAATCTCATATTATATTTTTCTTTTTCTTTTTCTGTTTAAAAAGTGTTTATTAAAAAAATTTGTCTAAACAAACCTTATATCAATATTTATAAAAAAAAAAAGTGAATAAAATTGTAAAATTAGAGAGAAAATATGACCTTTTAATTTATTTATATAATTTTTAATTTAATTATTAAGGTTTTTGTTGATATTGTTATAGTCATTGTATTGTTAATTTTGATTTTAACAATTTTGTTTAAGAAAAAATAATTCTAAGAGATTAAATAGAATAATGTTTAAATACCTTTAAATCAGATGCAATATGAAAGATTTGAATATAATATAACATATTTGAATATCTTGCAACTAATAAAAATGTTCCATAAACTATTTCAAATTATAATCCATTTATTTTTATTTATACATATATATCTTCTTACTTATTTATTTCTTCTAGTTAATTATATTTTATCTTTGTTCAGAATTATTTGTTCATAACAATCTTTATCTCTAAATTACATTTCAATAATTTTTATAAAAAAATTGACTATAGTTAAAATTAACCTAATAAATTTATTATAAATTCAAAAGATGATTAACATATTCAAATGTATGTTATTTTAATAAAAAAAACATATTTATTATTGTCTTTTTTAATTATATATTTTAAGCTAAATATTACTTTTATTTAATCTTTTATATTTTGGTGTTTTTTTGGTACATTAAGTTTTAAATGTCTTTATATGATATTTTATGTTTATGAAAAAAACAGTTTATTTTAATTATTTTTTAATAAAATTGCTATATTGGTTAGCAAAGTTAATTAAAATATCCATTAATAAAACATTTAAAATATTATATTTTAAAAATGTAAACCTTATTAAAAGCATCAAATATTATATTAAAACTTTTAAAACTTAATATATACCAAAAAGTATAGACATCAAAACATATATTAAATTCTTATATAAATATGGTGAATAAAAGATGCTACTACATCTTTTATAATTATTTTAGTTCATAAATATATAAATTTGTAATAATTTAGTATATAAAATAATAAAATTCCAGTTTAATTAATAAATAGATAAAGATGTAATAATTATGTTTTATTACTAAGTTTCATAAAATTAGTTTATCATTAAATAGTAACATTTAAGGATTAATATAATATTAAATTATATTTGTTTGATAATTAATTTTATATCAAAGTATAAAATCTAAAAATTAATTTGTCACCAAATTACACAATAAAATATAATTACCAGAATTTTTATATTTTTATGGATTAAATTCAAATTTATCAATTTACAGTTAAAAACTAAAATGATGACAATTAAAATAATAGAAATGATACCTTTAAACTCGATTGGATGTGATTAGGAAAGCAATATATCAGAATTTGGAAGTAATGATTAAGCTTTATTCAACGTTGACTGTTGACTACTTGTGATAAGGTTCCAATCCCATTTTATTTTTTCCAAATTCAAGATAATGTTAAAAATTGCATTAAGTTGTGTGCAGAATCCAAATAGTGACTTCAGAATAACGTCATCAAAGACGTTGCATCCAAAATTAATAATTAATTAAATCAATTATAACATTATACTTTTATATAATAATTTTCATCTCAACTAATTAAAAATTATGTTAGATATAAATTTTATAATTATTATCTGAAAATTAATAAATTTGATTAGTATAGTAATTTATAATTGAGTGGTGATATAAATTCAATATGTATAATTAATTAAATTTTAATAATATGTTTTTTTTAATATAAATAACAAGTTTTTATTATTATCCCACATTAGAGAGAGGATGTCTGTTAATAATTTGTAAATATGTTTAAAAGAAATATTAATAAATTATAGTTTTAATTTTTTTTAGTTACATTATTAAGATACCTATATAATTTGTTAACATGATACTTTAAATAAATAAATTACTTGCAATTTTTATTAAAACAAACTATTTATCAATATATTATTAGTCTAAATGAAACTCAATGTATATTTTAAAAAAAAAAATTAGATTAATTTTTTATTGAAAAAAAATCCATAATTAATTAAATAGATTTTAAAAAAAATTGTTAATCAATTTCTTAATAAAATCAATAAATATTTTACATCAATAACATTCAAAATCCATTCAAATCAGTCAAATGAAAGTTTCAAATATACTAATTGTTTAAAATTAGTTTATGCAAAAATAAGTCAATTTTTTAATGAGGCAAGAATAGCATATAGCATGATTAGGTTGGACTATAAGACCGAATTAACTATTTAAGTGTTCTATGAACTTGTCTATTCCAAACCAGCATGTGGAGACCCACTAATTATGATTATCGCACTAAACCAATAATTAAGAAAGAAAAATTTAATACTACTCAATGACTTGTTTATTTAGCAATAAATTGAACCTTGGTCCACTCTAACAATTGATTTTGTTGTTGTGTTTACCTATCTATTTAATAGGTCTAACAGTTTTTTTTATACAATGTTATACATTTAGACATTACTAAGTTTAATTTACATATACTATTAAATTAAGATAGTTAATAGAAAATTATTTTATCATCACGTCATATCAATAAATATAAAGTGACAAAAACGGTCAAATCTTATTATGCCTTCCAAGTTTGAACATTTCCTCTCACTAGTCATCAAATAGGCCGAATTAATATCTAATAAACATAGTTTCCATATGACTTTCGGATGTGAATTTATATTTAAAGAATGGCCTCACATTTAAAACATTAATTTAGAAAGATATAATACTTACAATCACAACTTATTATACAAAAGTTCTTCGCTGTTTTTGTGAACTCGAAAAGTACTGCAAGTAAAATTAATCTGATTCGGTAGACTGGACAAGTACCACAAAGTAAAAGTAATCTGATTCAGTGGACTAGAAAATACCCCGGAGAAAAAAAAAAACCCACCTTACTCACCGTTATGTCATCTTTTAAATGTTGTTAAGGGAGGTAGCAGCATATCACACACATTCGGATGCACATACTTTGATAGACGAGACAGATAGAAAGGTCAGAGTGAGAAATGAGACGAGTCATGTAATGGAAAGAAGTGTAAAGTAATTGAAAAGGCTGATTTGAGAAAATGATCTAGGTTGCTGCAGAAAATAGATGTGTTAGAGAGCTGTGCAAGAATGGAACTAAACTCTTTTAGTTAAGTGAAAATTTAATCTCAAAAGATAGACCTTCAAATATGAGTTCCTATTTGCAACGCATCAATCTTGTGTTAAAACAATGCCACTATACATCAAATGAAGCTCATACAAAAGAACAAGCAAAGCATACAGAGAAATTCAATGCCAGATCAAGAACAGACAAACAGGATGGATCAACTTCAAATACAGAACATCTAATAAAAAAATCAATTTATTTTACGGCAAAGAAGGAGCCTCAGGAAGTGATGATGATAATGACGGTTTCTCTTTTCTTAGTTCCTTGACAACAGCAGCAAGTGCTTCAGGATTGACTCCAAGATCACAAAGTGCAATTAGAACAGAAAGTGTGTGTCGGTCTAGACCCGTATCAAGTATATTGGACATATGGAATGCCAGGTCTAGAGATTCTCGTGCAGCTCGTGCAGCCTCCGGATCCATGCTTTAAGCTGAGAACTGGGCAGAGTATGTTCAATTCTAGTACCACAAAAATTAAAACACCTGAACACAGGTCACCCATTCAGATATAACAAGTCAACAGATTTTTAGGATAGAGCATTTGAAAAATGACTTCCTACCTTTGCAAAATTGTTTGCTTGGATAAAAAAAATAAGGTACTTTCTTTTACAAATTTCTCGTATGGGCATAGTTATAATTTCCTTCCTACTTTTCTAAAATTCTCTACTTGGATAATAAAATTTGACAATAACCATGAAAATAAGGAGAGAAATTAGATCTCAATTAATTTGAACCTTAACAATGCAAATTCGTGTGCACACGCATACACTAAAACCCTATGAAATGCACGGAGAAGCATGAGTAGAAACTAATCTTGAGACAATAATGATCATCAAGATAGACATAATGTAAGTACACTCCATGATTGCCTTAATAATAAGCTAGGCCATTCTTTAACTCCACAAAAAGGCTTGACGTCAAAAGAAACAATAGCAAAAAATAAAAATTTTCACATAAAAAAAAAATGCCAACATTCCTTACCTAGTACATTTATTTAAGTTTTCTTCAACCTAGAGAAACAGAAACTGTCACTTTGAAATAGTCTTGAGGTTGGTTTTCTTCTATGTTATAATCAATAGAGAGTCTGCCAATTTCCAAATTTTAAATTACTTATCTATAATACCATGAAAACTCAAGTACATGCCCCTTTGAGAAAAATCATAATTTTTTTTTTAAATACCAAACTTGAACTATTTTGTTAAATGTCAAATGACTATTGCTTCTTCCCTAGCCATTTGCTTGCAATCTATTTTTAGTGAAATTTAAATACTTGAATTAGAGATTGGAAAAAGTAACTTCTTATGGAGAGAAACAACCAATTTCTTCGTCATAGATTCTTCCTTTTTTTTATTGTTTTCACGGTAGAGTGGAGGCAAAGTGTATTAGTCTTTGCCACATGCATCTGCTGCCCTTTTTAAATCCCAAACAGCATAGTAGGGGTCGAAAAGAAAAATAGAACAGGTATTGATATCACTGGCCCAAAACAAATATGAATGAAGTATGATAGTCTCTAATGGTAGAAGAGATTAATCAATCTTAAAGGTTTTGTGACACTACATGGTTAAAGAATTGCCTAGTTTATTGTTTTTCATCATAGTTGAGTCTGAACTAGGTAAAGTTACATGTGATAAGGTTAGTAGTCTTCTACCACTTATAGTCCTTGGATTAGCATCCTCAATCCACATTTTCAGGTCAATGTAAAAGACGCAGAAGCAATTTTCAGTTAGTTCAGAGTTGCTGGCGCTAAACAAATCCAAACACCTAATATAGCAAGGAAAAAAGGGGGAAAACTCAATTTAAATATGTTCTCCAATTTAGATGAACATCAGTAATAGAAGGGCGGCAGAATGTCAGAGAAAACAATTCTGTGCCATTTGAGATCTGCACCATTCCATATTATTACCTTATGTTGTTAGGCCATGCTCTAAGGATTATTTTACGTTTCAATAATAAACATTGGGTCTGCATCAATAAACTTAAACATAATACTCAATCAATAATACTTTGCTTTTTTATGCATTAACTTCCATGCATAAGAAGTAAAAATAAAATATAGGCCTAACCATTTACCCATTAAAAAAAAAAACGTAACCATATTGAAAGCATAAATAAAATATAGGCTTTAGATAAAGTTGTTCAACTGAAAATCTCAATTTTTGGATATTCTACTAATAACAATCTCTATCTATACATGGCACTCAAAGTAATTGTATCATAAATTTCACTCAAACCCTATAGGATGAACAGTACATTTCGTGTAGCAATCCCTACTAGGCAGGGAAGAAAATAAAACACGTTAGAATGGAATTACTTGTGAGAGGCAACAAAGCTAGCGGCAGTGTAGGGCGAGAGGCAGACGAGGTTACTAATGAGAAAACCCCGAAAGTAGATTTGGGGTTTTAGGGCTTTAGAAAAAATAATTTTTTTCCTGCATTCCAGAAGCTAAAATCACTCAAACTAAATATTTCAAATCAAAATAAGAATCAATAAAAAATTCAACAACTTATTAAATCAGAACCAAATCATCAATGATGCCAGATCAGAATCAGAGTCCATAATTTCACATTGTAATACCAAATCGGAGTCCATATCAAATCAGTAATACCAAAATTCTAAGATCAATCCCAAAAGCGCCAAACATTAAAGATCAACCCCAAAGAACAAAAAACAAGTCACTGATTTCATGAGAGGAAAGGAAACGGAAGACCAACCTGGACGGCGAGTTTCACGACGGTTGCAGCTTCGCGGGTTGAGAAAGGAGAGAAGAAAGAGGGAGGGAGGAACCTATCTTAAAAAATACACCCGTTATCTATCAACAAGGTCCAGGGACTGAATCTTTTTTAAATAGATATATTTTTAATTATTAAAATTATATATAAAAATAAATATATTAATAAATATAAATATTGTAAAATATATGATATAATTAAAAAAATATAATACATTATTAAAAGTAGGTTTAAATACATTTTTATACTTATATTTAAAAAATATACTTTCAATCCTTATATTTAAAATTAATTAATTCTCTTATTTTTAAAAATATATAAATTTAATTATTTATCAATTTTTTTACAATAAATAAATATTAAATATTATATTTAAATATAAATAATAAATAAAATTATATTTAAATTTTTTATTAGTTTTATTAAGATAAAAAATAATCATTAAATATTAAATTTACATATAAAAATAATTAAAATCATATATTTCTGAGATTGAATTGATAATTATAAGAACTAAAATAATTTTTGAAAAAAAATAGAAGGATGAAAAATATATATCCTTAAAAAATAATTAAAAAAATTTATATGATAAATATTAAATGTTTATTATATTTTAAAATTCCTTTAATTTAAATTTTAATAGTAATAAAAATAACATAAAAATAAAATAAAATGTATTTATGAAGAAAATATTTGTTATGACTATATATTTAATCAAATAATTTTAATTAGTTAATTTTAATGTCAAAGTGATTACTAAACCCTAAATATATATATATATATATATATATATATATATATATATACTCTTAGTTCATTTTGCTGTTAAATCTTAAAAGTATTATAAAAAATATAAATAAATTTGATATGAAAGATGTTTTCCTTTAAAAAAAAAAAAACTATTTTTATAATACCTTTTGACATATGGTTATAGCTTTTTAAGGTTATGTTATTGCTATAGATATTTTCTTTTCTTTTTCTGCTTCACCACACTCTAATCTTTTATTTGGATTGATGAAAAGATGTTAAAAATTAAAGAGAAAAAAATAAAAATAAGATTATTTAAATTAAAAAAAAAGTAAAATATAAAATAATTTTATCTATTATCAATAATTTTTTTATTATTTTTTATATTATATATTATTTCAAAATTTAATTTTTTAAAAGATAGTTATTTCCTGTCAAATAACTTATACACAATATTTTTAATAAAAAAATAAATGAAATATTTGATAACAAATTATATAATTGATTGTGTAATACATATATTTCTCTAATAATTCACTTTTCATATTTTTATTAAATTTTTAAATTATAATATTAATATAATTTATAAAAAAAAAAAATCAGTAACGTGATAAAAATAAAAGAAAAGAGGATAAATATATATACATAATAAAAATATATTTAACAATAAATTAAATTACATAATTGTGAAGGATTATCAAAATATGTTAGCCGCTGTATACTAAGTTTATTAAATCTCTACAATTTTTTTATGGGATTGTGATGAGATATGTAAAGGATTTACATTGCAAGAAATTATTCCTGTCAATCATTTGTAATAAAATAGTAAAGGTCAAATATTTTACTATATATATAAGGATTTTTTTTAAGGAAATAACAAAAATATAACATCTACTTCGAATAACAGATGAATATGGCAGTTCTTCTCAGATGACATTGAATTTCTCAAGCTTTAGGGAGTGGTTTTCCTCCAAGAAACGCATCAAACAAAACAAAAGATCGCTTTGGTTGTGTAGTTGGAGTGGCATGTGAAGCTCCTCTTACTGTGGCAAACGTGAGGTGGTGATTCCCAAAAACTTGTGTCCATCCTCCAACCTACACAATGTGAACAAAATGATTAATTCATTATCACCATATCAAAAAACAATGATAAGAGAATGAATGTAGTAAGTAACCTGTTTGTCCACAAACCAAGCACTGTAAGGCAGGGTTGTTTTGAGTCCTAGTTTCTTTGCTATGCTATCAACTAATCTTCTCGTGCCCATGAATGGAATCACAGAGTCTTGGTCCCCACTATCACACATAAGTTAAATATGGCTTAATCAATCAAATAAGAACTTGCTTAATCAAAATGGTCATATTCATTATGTATATATATATATATATATAAACCTGTAAACGATGACTCGAAGACCTGATTTTACAAGGTAGCCGACAACATTAATTGTCGATATCTCTCTGTTCAATGGGTCATAATTTGTCAGCACAATCCTGCCATTGGACGAAGTGTCAGCAGTAGCAGCACCATATATGACTCCTCTAGATATCCATTATCCCACCTTGTGCTGCCTCCATTTGTTCTTCATCTCATTTATGATAGAATTGTTTGGTGATAATAATTACTTCAAAAGATTATTTTTAATTGATTGATGATGGTACAATGGAATGTACCCCCATGAAAATTAAACTTATTTCAAAAACTGATAAAATAATTTTAAAATAAACAGTATTTATAGAAGTGTAAATTGACAAATATTTTTAAGTTTCAAGAATTAATATAATAAGACCTGCTACTTTTAACAACTAAAAATGAGTGTTTATTTGAAACATAATAGAATTAGGAGTGCACTAGTTTACTTGCTGCACAAATGATAACTGGTAGTTCCCACCAGCCGGGCATGGAGAGCCTTCTGCACATCTTTCCTGTTCAAGTACTTCTCTGAATATTTCATATTACACTCATCTAGTTGCTGCTCCATCCAAATTGAAAAAGAAAAATTAGCACTACACTGATTCAATCAGCATAAAGCATGAAAATTTTAAAACTAACAGCATATTTGATATATATTTTAGCACATGCAAATTTCTGTATTTTGGTTTATATATATATAGAGCCCTTTAGAATTATGAAAATAAAACGCTGTACTTTTAAATGTAGGAACAGAGAATGAAAAGATTTAAATAAAGAATGAACCAAAATAGTAGTATATTTGTATAGAAATCTCACCTGGTCAGGTTCTTGGGTTTGAAGCACAGCATGGGACTTCCTAAACTGAAAAATCCCTGAACTTAGCATCTCCTTAAGAAAACCTGCCTGAGAAACATTGTAAGAAAGACATCTGTCGCCAATGACATAGTATGGGTCAATGAAAGATGTAAAAGAGTATTCTTCTGAGACTTTTCGAGCTGCAAGAAGACAATCGTTGGAAAGTTTGCCACTGAAGTATTCTCTTAATACTCTAGAAGAGTTACATAGCGAGGTCATGATTTTGTAAGCATGATCAGTTATAATTCCATGAGACCAGTAATATTCATCAACTGCATTCATATCAGTGTCAAAATCCAGAAGAGGGTTTCCTATCTGCAATGCAAATGCAAAAATAACTCAGAAAATGGCAAAGTTTAAAAGTAACAAACAGAAAAAGGAAAAAAAAAACAGTGAAAGGTCTCAGCCTCTTAGGTTCCATATTTTACTCACTGCTATGCCCTTTAGGTTGAAATTCAATTTACTCTTAATAATGAGTTCAGCAAGTTGAGGTACGTAGTGACCTGCCACCAAAACCAACATTGTCAGTGTTAGCAAGTCATGGACCAAGATTCCCTTTAGTTTAAGAAAAGTAACTGCATGATTTTGCAGTCATAATCTAACAGTTAAAAAAAATTTAGTTATATTTTTTATTTAATGTGTAGTAATTACTTTTTGTGGTCAGCATTTCATGCCAATATAAAACTGATGGTAGAGAATCTAGTAAGCTAAAGTTTTTATCTGCAAAGTTGAAGCTAAATAGATTATGTTTTTCCACGGATAATAACTTAAGTTTAAAATAATTATTATAAAAATTAATAAAGTTATTATATGCATAACATCACAGTCTATGGTTAGAAGATACAACAAAAATCTTGTTTTTAATCAATGCGTGCATTATTTACTAATATGTTCTTACCTCCATAACTCTCTCCCATTATATAAAAATCTGTGTTTGTGTATTCAGGGAACTTGGCAAACCAGCGCTGCAGAAAAACGAGACTATCTCGGGCTAAATAAACAATTAATATTAACAGAGAAAATGTTAATTTTGTATTCAAATTCTGAATGGCATCTAACATAAGTAGAGGAAGCACCGACCAAGGCAGAAGAGATAGGCAGAATAAAGAAAAGAAGAAATTGACTAGGTGTGTTGCATTTGCATAGGGATAAGAAAGTGAACCAACCTGTGACCTCATCGTTCAGTGCTTTATAAAATGACAAGTTGAGAGAGTAAGAGAATCCAACACCTGCTGGTGAATCCAGGTACAAAATGTTTGCCACTGCAAAAAAATGGACTCAAAGGAGCTCAAAAGATGAGCTTAGTTTAGTTTGTGGCAAAGAGAGATAAGGTTGTTAAAACTTGCAGCACCTTTGTTCCAACTATACTGATTTTTCTCAATAGCCTCTCCTTGATTTGTAAGAAAAGGACCATGTTCGGTGAAGGCTCCAATTCCAACAGATGTACAGCCAGGCCCTACAAAAGCAACAGGGAGTTGAAACTTAAAACAAAAGAAACATAAATAACTCACTTCTTTACATCTCTAAACATGATAGAGGACTCTTATTTCCGTTTTTACACTTTGCAAAGAGTCAAATTCTAAGGCTCTTTACAATCCTAGTGGACATAACCCATCTCTACAATACTAATTTGGAGTCTAATGAGTGCATAAGCTTAATACAAAGTACAAAGAAAGGTGTTTGGTAGACGAAGTTGAATGTGGATTCACCTCCATTGAGCCAGAGAACTAGAGGCTTTGAAGCAGGGTTGGTTTGTGCTTCAACAAAGTAGTAAAAAAGAGCTCTCTGATTATGGTCATCAACGGGTACATAGCCAGCAAATTGCTGGAAGGAAACAGGTGACTGGTCAGGCAAGTGGTTCACCTTATCAGCTTCTGGAAATGAGTTGACAAGTGAGGACATGAGCAGGGAAGTTGCAATAATTGTGGATATGAAAATCCATGGCCAGGGAAACATGGTGTAGTGGGTGAAAAAATGTAGTGAAATGTGGTATTAAAAATGTGTAGGGCAAGGGGAGACTGTACTTATACTAGATCAGTAGCTCTAGTAGGTTCTTGTTGATCAAAGAGGTCCTATACAACCGTACTTTCCCTTTTGCTAATAGTAATTTGGAATTCAATTGTTAATTGAAATCTTATACTAGAAAAGTTAAGCAATATTTAGTTGAAAAAGACTCATAAAGGTCTCGTGATTTAATAATGATGTTTCTGATGTTGCTTTCAAATAAGCCACTGTGTCGGCATCAAAACCATAGTAGAATGAGAACGATGTTGGATTAACTTTGCGTTTGGTCAATTCTCATCATACCATAAAAAGAAGTGTAAGGAGTTTTGTCTTTAAGTCAATTGACCTATAGATTATTGTGACTTAAGAACAAAGGTTATAAAATTGGCTCGAGCAAAAGATTATATACTGGGCTGGCAAGATGGCCCGTCAACAGAGGACTATAGAAATGGGGCAGTTGCTTTTGGCACTCCAAAAATTTCTTCCTCAACCAACCTGAAATCTTTTTTACTCTTTGAATTGGTTAATTCCAAACTCACACAGACCTCACACCCATGATGAACTTTCACAAGATTATTTTTTGAACTTAAACCTAACTAGTTGGAAACTAATTAAAAGAGGTAAAGTTTAAGAAGTTAAATACTCTTCCCTTATTTTAGAAGAATATGTAACATTAGGCTAACTGGGGACGACATGAATGTAACTTAAACCTGTCTTCAAAATATACAAAGTCTTTTTCTAGAACTGAATCCATCAAATTTGTCTTCAAATTGAATTAGGTTTGTAGGATGTGATTCACAAACACCCTATCTATAACCTAAGTCAGGTACTATTTTGTTTTTCACCTCCTTGACAAAATTCATTACGTTTGCATATGCGTATAGGTCTATCATGCAGTTATTATCACCTTGCTATGAAGGAAGTACTCCAAGCAAACTTTCCCTAAGTACCAACATCCACCTTTAGAATATGTTAAACTCCATGTGTGGATGCAAATTGCTGCAATAACACTATTGTGATGGATTGAAGGTGTAATCATTTTTAAAATTTATAAGTAATCTAAGTTTTAACTTTTTAAAAACGTCAATATTGTTCAACCAACATCTTATAATGCCTCTGAACTTTGGATCATAACTTAATCCTTTCTGAATATTTTTGAGTGTTTTGGCTAGGATTTTAAGTCTTCCTTCACATGAAATCAAAATTAGCTCGAAATAATAATCATAATTATAAAATAAACAACCAAGAATGTGCAGTGAGTGATACAGATCCAGAAAACATGTCCTTTCAACATATAAGCTCATATATCAATTCAATACCATCGTTAATCAGCTTTTCACACTAAACTGAAAATACATCATCTATAACGTCCACAAACATAATGTACACAACCAATCTAATAAGAAAAATAAGCTACCCCTTACCTCAAGGAGATGGTAGAAGATTCAGTATATTGGAGAGTGGGTGGTCGAAGAAACTTAGTTTCGTGGGCAAGGTCTTGAATAAATCAAGATTGATATTGATTACACGGTTAGAAGGGAAAGAGTGGTTCAAATTTCATGAGGAAAAGAGAAAAAAAGATTGAGAACAACTTACTAACACTAAGTGTAGAATCAAGCCCAAAAGAAAATAAATCTCTAGCTTTAATGTTCCTAAACTCTTGACTATGGAGTTTGAAATGAAAATTTTGTGAGCAAAGTGGGTTGGTGTTTCCCATATGAATAGTGAGGAAAAGTAAACACAAACTCATGGACTCCATCAAGATTATGTGTTGTTTATGTCATCATCGTGCTCATCATGTAAATTTTGAAAAAAAAAAAAAATCCAAAATCAAATTAAACATACAAAAAATTGGTACATTCATTTTGAAAGTTAGGATGGCGATTTTTAACAAAGCTTAGAACAAGTTATGATATCAGCAACATAGTGTGAATCAATTCATCAGAAATAATTGGGTGAGGAAAGTACATTAATATGTATGATGAAGCCTTTTCTAGGAATTCTTCACTGGGCAAAAATAGGGAGTTTCGCAAGAAAGAAAAATCTCCTTCATTTAGTTTTCATCACCCATCACTTGTCTCTAAGTTTGTCTATTTCTTTTTTTCGATTGGTCACAACACAATAACTCGCAATCAATTATTTTTTTAGATTTAATTTAATCTTGTTATTGATTCTTCTTGGAAAATGATTTGTGTTCTTTGAAAACAATTCATACTACACGCAAATATAGTTTCTCATCCAATCATACCAAACAAGCGAATCACATAATGATGTGAGTTAACAATTTTTGTCGAAGCTATTGGACAAGATTGTGGTCCTAACATTTCTCATAAAAGTTCTAACTTTTGTTTGTTCATTATGATTATGAATATTTTTGTCCAAAGATTATATCATGAGAGTGATAATGACTTCACTAACATTATTTTGATGGAGTCAACGAAACTAACTCATTGAAAGATGTTTATCGTTCAAAGTGAAGACAACAATCTCATACAATCTTTGGCTAAAGTTATTAAGTTAGACATCATAATTATGTGAATAAAACTCATTTGGTCCGATTGGATGAAGAAAGTATATTTTGCATGTATGAAGCGTTTTCAAAATATTCTTGAAAGGAAAATTCATTGAAAGATACTGTTGAAGTTGAAAGGGCTTCTTGTGAATGGAGGTTGTGCAAAGCATAATTGATGAGTATAATCCCACCATATTGTCCTTCAAATTAGTTAGTAATTTATAGTATTATTCTAAAATTATTCTAAATTAGTAATTTATAATATTTGGTTTATTCCAATAATAAGAGTTAAATTATAAGAAAATAATAAAAAAAATATATATTTATACTTATTTTTTAAATTAGTGAATCTTTCCTTTATTTTTTCTTTAATTAATTTGGACCGATACACTATTTCCATTGCCATTTGGGTGTTCATACTGATATACACTTTCTGGGAAATTCTCATCACCACCCTGCATCAGCATCCTTTCTCTTAAATTGTTTTATCTGTTCATGGTTAATTAAGATTCTGTTAAACACCCTTTTGTCAGGTTATTACATTAATTTGGTTTATTTCATTTCTTTTTATGCCTTGCTTGTTCCTTTGTTCCATGTCATATTGTGACAATGCAGAAAAAAAAAAAAATCATATTTTGAGATTACCTTAGCCCAATAAATAGTGTGCGTATTGGAACACTGATATCTAAATATATACATGTTAAGGTACCAGTTTCCATGTACATCTGAAAACTTAAAAAAATGTTTTGACTGCATGCTAGTTAAGAAAGACGTGTTGGTGATCCATACCACAAACATACAAAATTTTAAAATTACGTTTGAATTTTAGAATTTTGAATAGAGGAAGATCTAGTGGCAGTTTGGTGTTATTATCTTAGAAATTAAGGTACGTGAGTAGATACTAGAGAGTCCTGTGCAGAGACTTAATTTATTGATCTTTGACAAATTTCATACTGCAGGAAGTGAAGACATTACTTTGTGATGAGACAAAATGATTGTAACTGGGGCCATTCTCTTTATGGTGGAGGCGGAGAAAACTGTAGGTCCAACTTTAAGATGTCGAAAGATGAAGCCCCAAGCTTATACAAGTAGGGTCAAATACTCAAATGTTTTTGTTATCATATTATTCTCAGCAATTCTCAAACTTACCATTTTGAACCAATCTTGGCCTAAATGAATGAGTTTCATTACTATAAAATCGTCAGTTAGATTGATTAAATAAAAGTATGTGACAGAGTATGTTAATAGCAGTTCTTAAATATATCATGCTCACTGAAAGCAGAAATGAAGTGTCACATACAACTTTGCATCGACTTCGGGATAGTGAAAGGCTTTTTAATTTTTATTTAGTTTCATTTTCTTTCGCTGTTAAGATGGTGAAAGGCATTGAGTCCAATGACTAGGTGCCTTACTTTGGAGAAGCACAAACCAACTTTCATGTCATCCTAAAGATTCTTTTTATCCAACCTGATCCTAAAGGTACCATTTTATTTTGAATAAACAATCCAAAAACCATCCAAATGCTCTGAATTTTCAAATAGCATATGCCTGAGGAGAAGAAAGTCATTGTGATAATATTGTCCCGAAGAATGTGGATCATAGAAAACTTATCTAATTCAGTACACACAATCATTGGCTGTGGCTATAGATATATTTGTATAATTAAGGAGATATTGACAAAATTTAGTCAGATTTACAAAAGGGACTAGGGTTTCTCTCTGATTGCTGAATCCAAAAGACCAGTTTAATCATATCATCATTATATTTGGTGGGAAATTATTGTGTACTTTTGTATGGTCAGTATATGTGATGCATTTGGTCTCAGATATGTAGACTCACAAAATAGTCAGACCCACAAAATTAAATGACTGATGTAATGTTTACTTGTGGAAAATGTAGACACCCCTTGTGGAATGCTAGTGAGATTAATAGTGAAAATATTTTGTAGTACTAAATAGTTACATTATAAGACCCACTTCATTAGTTCATGATTGTGCAATACAATGCTTTTGTTGTCTAGGGTAAGGCCACACATTCTAATGATTCAGCAAATAGTTCAGGAACTGTTGAAGTTGATCCATTGCATTACAGCTGATAGAACAATATTTGTCTTGATCCAATTAAAATAATTTCTATCATACAAACAAGTCAGTGGTGGATGAATAACTGATGAAATTTTGACTTCGGCTAAAAAGATTATGTGGTAGCACACTAACCATAAAGATTTTCCACCATCTAATTTGTACCGGATAAAGAACATATACCCGAAAAAATGTCGTATCCTAATCGACAGGTTCTCGGTCATCAACAGGACCGATAATATCTCGACTTGGGCTTGACCCCAAAGTCCTTATGACGGCATCCCGAGAATTTCGGCGTACCATTATTAATAAAATCTCGAGAATCTTGGTATTTAATAGTATCTCGAAGATCTGGGTATTTAATGGTATCCCGAAGATCTCGGTATCGGTTACGATTCACCCAAGTAATCTTTTGATATTGTTCATTATAAATATTAGGTCTCACTCCAGGTAGGAGACACGTAATCTGAACCTTAATCACTCAATACTCTTTATCCCATATCTCCTGCTTAACACTACCTTAATTCTTACTGACTTGAACGTCGGAATATCTTCGTAGGTACCCCCACCATTCGGTTCAACATCTAAGATGAAGATCAAGGACCAGCAGCAAGAAGATATTTCTGACTAATATTCAGCTCGTATCAAGTACTACCCGTGTATGTACATAATGGATAGATATCCTAAGTGTGACACTGCAACTAAAAGGAGTTAGAGACATTCAAGAAGCTACTTAGGAAGTGTCCTTCCATACCCTACCAGACTACTCGCAGTTGAAAATGTAAATGAACTTCAAGGGAACCAAAACATACCCTCACCTCAAGATTGGTGAAGTGAATATTAAGTTTAACTTCAACTTTTGACTAACCAAAAATGGTTATAACAATCAAGAAATATAATCTACGAGGACAAATGAAGCAGATCAATCATTTGGGAGAGCACAACACAACTCATTATGAGGAATCGCCAAGGAGACAGGATCTAAGGGTTAGCTTCAACTTTTGTAAGAACGACAAAAGTGCAAGCATATATGATATAGGAAAATCGAAAGTGTCCAACATGGAAAACCCTCCATCATCCTATAGTCTAGAAAGAAATTAAGGTATTTTCCATTGCCTTTGTTTTTCCCCAGAAATCAAACATGAACACCTCTCCTGCAATTCATGTTTATATATAAATTAGTGTCTGAAACTCAAATGTTTCTCGGCCGAGTTCAATGAAATTTGCATCATCATGTGCTATACGAGTGCATGTAACACATGCTATATGTCTTTGAATGATATATTTCAGAATCTAATTCTCAACTGAGACTGAGTTAAAACAAATAGGCTTTTGTTAAGAGTAGCATATTTTCTGCATTTTTTCCAAGGTTGGCATTAAAAGCAAGCAAACAAAAAAACTACGTACAACTTTAATTGCAGAACCTTCTTCATTGACCAAATATTCCATCCATCTAATTGGAGCTTTCTCTTTATGCTTTTGCGGCCATTTTAGGACCAGACTATAGATGCCTGGCATTTTCCATCTCCCTTAAAAGTCTCAGTATTCCTGGTTCCTTGCTCTGCAATAATGTCAAAACTCCTAATTTTGTACCCATTTCTTGCTTAATACACTTCTCTTGTAATCTTTCACGATAAATCAACAAATTATCCAAGAGAACAATTTTCCCTCTCCACATCATAACCCATGCTAGTTTCTTCATTATAAATCACAATAATCACAATGCTGTATCTCATGATAGTTGGGTCCCTTTTCAATAATATTAATCAAGGATTACCCAGAACTTCGTTTGAAAATACAATATCATAAGATCTATATGGCAAAAAGGGACCCAACTTTTTTTTTTTTTAAATTATATAATTATATATTAATTTTTATAATTTTCTTGTTATTTTTATGAATAGAATGAAATTATAGTTTTATTTTATGTTTCTCTTTTTAGAATTAAAATGTTACATGTGTTAGTTGATAAATTTTTATTAATATATGACATTTATAAATCTATATCAAAATGAATTTTTAGTTCATTGTACATATCAATATGTAATTTATCTATAATAAAATATTTAAAGTATTTTTTTTTAAATAACAAACACAAATAAAAACTAAAATTATAAAGAAAATAAAATAAAATTTAGGGAGGCTCTATTGCCACTCTTTATTCTTCTATTGTCACTCCTTTTTACCCACCTTTTTTTCTATTTTCCTAAAATACCCTTATTTAATTTGTTGTCTATTGCAACTCTCACATTCTTTTTCTTAAAAATAAATTAATATAACAATTGTTTCTATAAACACTCCACTTTCCCTATGGAATAATGACGGTTGTACATTCCAAAAGAAATCCACCAGGTACTGCCTTGACCTCCTTCCCAGATCATAGTCAGTCACACCATCACGATCATCTTTTTTTTCCTTCGCAAATATATGTTTGGTCTCATACTAATTAATAAACACAATAATATCACTGTAAAAAAAAATGACAACAATATCACAGCACTGCATCCTTCATATATATGTTATCTGTGTCAAATTTTTTTCTCTCCAAAATAGACATAATATGTATAAACTCATCAAGAACAAGTAAAAAAAAAAATATTAAATCCCCAAAATAAAATTTCTCATCAGGACTACATGACAAACAAAAATAAGTAACTAATAAAAAAAATCATATGCAATTTATCGAAAGCTTCGACTAGGATAAAAATATTTAAGCTTCCCCCTGTGAGCCTGTGCAATCCTGGCTGCAATCCAAAAGAGAATTAAAAATGCAAGTTAAATGTCTCTTAAGTTTAATCATCAAACATTTACATTCAGGTACGAAACATTCAATTAATCATTATTCAATATGTAAGACAACAATTTACCTGAAAACGAAAGAAGATGTAGCATGCTTAGTTCTTTTTGGACAAGTGCGGCAATTGTGGCCACTATCTTTACATAAACTACATTTTTTCACATTTTCTTCTCTTTCAAATGCTGATGGCTCACGCTTGGTAGAAGTTGAACCTTTTTTTCTCCCTTTATGAGATTGAACATGAGGCTCAAGAATTAAAGGACTAGAGGCAAATACAAATTGACTAAGTTGTTTTTGCATATTTTCTTTTTTACTATGAGACAATATTTTATACTTTGAATCCAATCCTTCAACAAGTTTTCCCCATTGTTCTTCTTCATCTTGCTCCTCACCAAGCTTAGAAAATGATTTGTCATCAATTCTCCATTGTGGATGTATATTATTAATTTTCAAAGTTTCTTTTTTCTCTTCCTTAATCTTATGTGCACAAGGAAGACCCATTGTCTTAGAAAAATGACATTTACATACCGTTGAGAGATCCTCAGAAAATACCAATTCATATTGCTTGAAGAGCTTCTCCAAGGCAAACATAGATACACAAGTAACCAAATTTTGAAAATAAGGGATACAGAATTTATGTGGCACACAAATCCTCTCACTATAAGCTTGGGCTTTTATCTCTTGAAACTGATTTTCAATTGCATTGCACATTTTATCTTTTACGGTACGAAGATCACATGTGGAAACTTGAAGGTATCTTTTCAAAGTTGCATGAGCACCCTCGGCTCTTGAAGTAACACGATTCGCAAAATGAGTATACTTCTCTGTCCAAGCACTTACAAACTTTTCTTTTTGTGGAAGCCAAGTGCTATAAATATAATTAAGAACTTGAGGATATTCCATATATTGATTTGCAAACCTCTTCCAACCTTCATAAAATGATTCCACATTTGGAGATTCAATCAAAGATGTCCAAGATGAAAGAAACAATTCTCAATCATCTTCCTTTACAAAATGACGCTTGCAATTAGCAAGAATGTTCTTCTCAACATGCCAAACACATAAAACATTAGCAGTATTTGGGAAGACAACTTTTATTGCATTCATTAGGGACAACTCTCGATCTGAAACAATAACCAGTAGATGATTATCGATTTCCAACATTTTTTTGAACATAGTTAGTGCCCAAACATAATCTTTTTCCTCTTCCCTTTCCAAAAAGGCAAAACATGAGTAGAATGACGTGTTAAAACTAGTGACTCCTATTATATTCATGAGTCAAACGACCTTCTTGGTTATATTCAATTTCATAGAAGAAACCACCACTTCCAAGCTCTTCCACCAGTGCTTCAATCGTAGTACGACCAGCTAGGCTCTCCCTAATAATTTTAGCTCTAATATTATAGAGAGTTGTTGCTATTGATCGAAGATCTGTGTTCTTCAAACGAAGTGAAGTCAGAATTTGTCGTGGAGGTATACCAGACATGATCATTTCTTTGATTCTTGTTATTTCTTCTTCTGAAAAGCGACGAGCATATAGATGTCTTGAGATATCATTAGATAATTCATGATTGTGTGATACATTTTTTATCTCAACCCTCCAAGCACTATCTCTTTTTTTCTTCTTTCCACAAATCTCAAAAGGGCAATTGGTGAGACGAGATGCAGTTTTTCTCTTCCTCTGATCTAAGGGAACATTAATTCTATTTCTATTAGTGCCTCCTCTATCACATCCAATAATGACATATGCATCTTTCTTAGATCTCTTTATTGTTGTTACACATCCTAAAGAGAAAGCAATATCACGGACACTCTTGACAAGCTCTTCTTTGGTATTATAAGTTTTCTCAAGAAGTTGAAGATAATTTTTTTTCAATAAACCTTCTGAATAAGTACCTACAAAAATTTTAAAAAAGAAAAAAAATTTGAAAATGCAATTAACAGATCAAGGTCTTATATATACAATTGTATTAGTGCTTATATGCAGTTAACTGAATGAAAATGCAGCCAACAAACTAAATTGTCTACTAATATGTTGCTAACTAAATCAATTGAGTGATATAACTACAAGAAATAGGAAGTAACCAATCAATTGACATGGAACAAGCAATGTACATAGACCACTAAGAAGCAAGGTACACGTTATTGATTAACATCAATCCTTTAACTTGTATATAGTCCATACTCTAGAACATGGAGAGCAATCAACAATAAAGAACAAGCAATTGAGATGCTGCAGCATATGTTAAATTATGAATTTAGGGGGAAAAAACTAGTAGAATGAATCATGAATCCCTCAACCCCAAAATGCAAATGCAATTAACTGAACCATAAATCCCCATTTCTAATATAGAAATTGCAATTTGCAAGATAAAGGCACAAGTGAAAATTTGGGATTTCTTGAAAGGAAGAAATTACAGTAAGGGTAAAGAAAGCTAGTAAAAAAAAAAAAAATCAAACCTGAGACAATCATTTGAAAATATGAATTCATCTCTGCTTCAAAGCTTTCTATTGAATAGTAACATGAGCTTCACCTTCTTCCATAACATAAGAGAATAACAATAAGGAGAAGAAAAGTTTTGGTGAAAATAGTTGATGCAGAGAAGAGTTTTAGCGTTAAAATGAATTTAGGGTTGAAAAGGAGAGTAACCATGGGAGTGGGATAGTTTGAGTGGGAGTTGCAATAGACAACAAATTAAATAAGAGTATTTTAGGAAAATAGAAAAAAGGTGAGTAAAAAGGAGTGGCAATAGAAGAATGAAGAGTGACAATAGAACCTCCCAAAATTTAATATATTAATAAAGAAAAAAAAATGTAAGTAAACCTTAAGATAAAATTATATTTGTTAATTATAGATAATAAAGACAATTTTTATTGAGAAATCAAAATATAAATTTAGTTTAAATTATAAAGATAAAATCAATATATATATATATATAAATTAAAATTATAAAAAAAATATCACGAATTAATTGTGAATTTGCTTCAATCAAGTTTGAAAATATAAAATCATCTCTTTTAAAATAGAGAATAGAGATGAGAGGGAGATAAAACTCTCTTCCACTTTTAATATTATATTTATATTATTACTTGTTTAATATATAAAATATATATCATTATTTAATTAAATTATTTGTCTATTTCTTATATAATATTTAAATTTTAAAATATTTGCATGGTTTTTATTTTTTATTTTTTATGTTTGAACCTAAATTCATAAATCCAATCTTGTTAACTTCACAACTGATATCATGGTTGCTATAATAGCTTGAACTATTTTTATAAATGTAATTGTTAATATTTTCATCATTATCATACTTCATACTTATATTTGTTACTATTATTAATATTATTATCATTATTATTATTATTCCTATCATCACTAAAATATTACATTATTATTATTATAATTTTTTATCATCTAATTTTATTATAATTTATTATTATCATGTTTTTATTATTGAGCACATTAGACATTGAATATGATTGATGTTTATGTTATTTATATCAGTTTAGTCTATTATTAACCATGAAATAAACCCTAAAATTCCTTAATCTTTGTTTAAAATTCCTTAATCTTTGTTATAGGGTTTTTGAGAATTTTGGAAAAAATAAATTATTAATTATATTTTAAATTTTTCTTTCACATTTACGGATCCCATTCGAAGTGACATTCCTCGTGTGACATTCCTCGTGCTAGCTATGATTGCACACAATTAGGGGTGGAGTCAAGGGGAATAGTGGGCCACGGCCCCCGAACATTTTAGATTTTTTCTATTACTATATAAAATTATAATTAAATTAGGAAATATATTATTTTTGGCCCCGTAACATTTTAATTTTTTTTATTATCATATAAAATTATGAAATATATTATCTCATAATATGGTATAAAAATATTATATATAAATTAAATCTAAATAGAATTTCTTTAATTAAAAATAATCAAATAATCAAATATATAATTTTATATATAAAAGAGAATATTTTATCTATTATTAAAAAGATAAGTTTTTATATTTATACTATATATAATTTTAACAAATATCATCAATTAAAAAAAATAAAAAAATATCAAAATAATCTTTTATAATATATATATATATTAAAAAATTGTAGAGTATTAGAAACTAAAAGTTAAAAAATTTAAAATCAAAACAAATAAGACTTCAACTATATTTTTCTTGTAGTAAAGAAATAAAATAAGAAGAAATTTTTTTTTATTATTTTTGTTTATTATCTACGATAACAACAGAACGTGCATTTTCAAAGATGATTTTCTTATTGATTACATGATTGTTTACTTTGAAAAGAAGATTACTGCAAAGTTCAATACAGATATAATAATTAATTTTAATGTATATATATTAAAAAAATTTAATTACTCCAATTTTGTCTGAACCGGACTGATCGGTCCGATTCGGTTCAGTTCGGTTCGGCCTCCCTCACTTAAAATTTTTGACTCCGTCCCTACACACAATTCAAACCAAGTTCTTTATTCCCTCATTGGCCGTCTTCATCCTTGTGATTATAAATATTTTATGCACAAATTTCACCTCCATTCTTTGCCATGCCATGGTTGACGACAATCGTGCTTTATAATAAATTTAACTCAAATTGAAAATATTTTTAAATCTTTAACTTATATAAGTTATGTATGTAATAGAAATGTTAAAAGTTTATAAAATATGTTATTTTCATTTTTTTAGTATTATTAAATGGTGATGTTTTATTTCTCTACTATTTTTGTAACATCTAATTATTTATACTACTTTATTAACATAAGAAATTGTTAAAGTAATAAGAAAATATTAAAAAATATTTACATTAATTAAAATTATAATGTAATAAATATTTATTTCTTTATTTTGAAAATAAATTTAAATTCTTAATATTTTCAATAATATTATTAAACTTAGATTATATTACTTGTTAATATATTAAAATTTAATTAAAAAATTATTAAGTTTAGATTAAATTACGTTAAATTAAATTATGATATCTAATATTCAAATTATTATATATAAATAAAATATAAATAGATTTAATATTAAATACAATAAACTTTATTTATTTATGATGATAATAAAGAAACCGTGGAAAGGAATCCTTGAATAAGGGTATAAGAGTCCTTAGCCATAGAATGGGTGATAAGGAATCCATATCACCCGGATCTTCTTCAACCTTCTGTTTTTCCCCCCAAACATTCTTTCTTATTTTACGAATTTTACCATCCAATTTTTTTAGTTAATTTTTTTATCATTCTTTTTAATTTTCACACATTTGATTGATATATTAAATATATAATGAAATATTAATCCTAATTACAACATTATAATTATTCCCATATATGCTACCATTTATTTTCTTTAAATTACTTTTCTTTCTAATACAGTTATAGGTTGGGTTTCGAAGACTTGGGGTTAAAGAAAAAAACAAAAATGAAGGGTATATGAAGAACGTTAGGTGCACTGGTGGACGCACGTAAATTTCAAAAATGTAAATGCACTCCTCACATTTAATAAATTATATTTTTTTTATTTATTTAACTAACCATTTCTCAAATATTTGAAACATATTATTCATTACTTCTACTAATGAATAACATGTGTGTCATTTCCACTCACAGCAGCGGAGGAATGAAATAAAGTATGGTCCGTCCACAGACATCACTTGTTACATTTTTTTTATGAAACAAACAATTTAATTTCCTTCTTAAATCTTCCTCTCCCAATCATCTAAAACAAAATGAGTGAGATTCGATTTGTCCTATAGATATGAAATAGTGTTTGAATATACTATTTTACTTTAAATTCGACTGATTCAATCGAAACATATTAGCTCAGTTTTGTACTTTTGAGTTCGTTTTGTATCCACCATCACTCTTTAATTTCTTCTTTTTCTCCTCAATTGGAGACTAATGAAGTGTCGTCACACTTTCAAGTTGATTTTGTTAAGAAATTCTTATAATTTATAACAGTTAGAATTAAAATAAGATTATCTGATTTAGTAAATATTCATCAAAATGATATTAAGAAAAAATTTATATCATTTATCTCATTTTATAAAATATAATTTATATATTTATGGAATAATTTTACATAATTTCAATATCAATAATTAATTTTAAATTGATATCTAATCAATTTTCATATTATAGTTATTCTTTTCGTCATAAAAGAAAAATGTATCATTGAGGATTAAATAATGAGTTTTGAAATTTAAATGATGATGTTTTGAAATTTAAATTATGAAATTACACTATCATAAATTTTATTTTTTATTTTATATACTACTATTTTCTTATGATAGAAATTTAAGATTCTTAAAAATTATATTAAACATGTATAATATATTTTAAATTTTTTTAATTATAAAACGATGAATCATTCAATGATTTAATTATAGTATTGTTCTTTTAACCTTTTTTTTTTTAATTTTGAAAAATAAATATTAATATATATATATATATATAGAAAATGAATATACTTATTTTAAAAATAAGAGTTGAAAAAATATTTTTAAATTATTAAATTTGTTTATTTTAGTGATCTAATATTCTAATTTATCTAAATCAATGAATAGTAAGATAAAAAATAAATATATTTTTAATTATTTTAAAAATAAGTAAATTCCTCTTCCTTTGATTTAATAAAAGATTAAGTACCTCGGTGAAAATAAGTAAATTCCATACTTTTATTAATTAATAATTAATTTAAATTTAATACTATTCAATTCATGAAAATGTATGAAATAAATGTTTTTATAAATAACTAATTAACTTTATTACGTTCCTTCGACGAATCAAATAAATTAAATACTGTTATTATTTTATTTACTGTAGATAATAGAACATTTTATTGTCAAAAAAATTATAAATATAATATTATTTAATTTAAATTAAAATATTACTAATGACCTTAATTAAAATATTTAAATATATTTTTAGTATAGGGTGTTTTGATTTAGCTTTTATAAAAAAAATTATTTGCAATTCATTTCTTTAAAGTTTAAAATTATTGATTTTAATTTTTATATAAGAAATGAATTTGGTTTTGATCTCTTAAAATATTTTCTTTAGAATACCTTCTAAATTTAAATTATTTTGGTTGCTAAAGTTATTTTAAGAGAGATACATAATATTTATTTTAGAAATATAGAATTTTTCTATTAGAATAAATGTTGACATTGCATCATAGATACTAAGGAATATTATTATTTGATATCAAGTAAAACATGAGAGCAAGATAAAAAAATCAGTTTTTTTAAGGTTGAAAACTAAAGAATATTTATATATATTAAACTCAAAACTTACTAATTTTATAAGAAGTATATTTAAGTTTAATTTAAAGTAAAATATGATTTAATTAAATTTAAGATAATAAAATACTCACCTTAAAAAATAGTTTAAATTTGAAAAAAAATTAAAATATGAAGAAATCAATCTCATTCATAGAAGTTGGGATGAGGGATTATTGCAACTAGAAAGAAAAATATATAAAAATGAGTTAATTAAGAAATGTGAAAGCAAAAGCAAAAGCAAAGCATTACATGGGTCTTATAAAGCATAAGTATGAGTAGTGAGTTAGATTTAGTAGAAGAAAGCATGAGAAATATTTACCAAAACTAAACCTAGAAAAGGTTGGAGGCACAAGTGCCTTATCCTTTTCAAGGAGTAACTATCCTTATCATTACAGCATAAAAAAGATCTTCATGAGCTACATAAAGTTAAGTACAATTTTGTTATATGAACCATTATTGCAGGCAATTCCTATATATTGAGCATCAATTTTGGGTTCTCCATGCGAATATACTACACTCATGAGGCCAAAGCCTACTTGCAAGATGTTGCAAACAATACAAATTCCATAGGGAGGGGGCACTCTAAACCAATTTGATACCTGTAGCCATGCCATCACTACACCGACCTCAGAAAATATATCGTGCTTTTCTATGCTTTACTCTTATTCCAAATTCCAAAATTCAAACTCAATTTACCCTCTCACTATAATTCACTCATTTTAGTTCTTCATTCGAATCAACTCTCATATGCATTACTAATCACTTTCATTTCACGTATCACACTCAACAGTTTGTGGTGTAGAATGATTGTGAGTTTACAGTTTCTCTGCACCATGTCTCTGTAGGCAGTACTTGAGAATTAAGACATGAACTATAAACAAAATTTTGTAAAAAGGTTCAGTTCAAGAAATTGGAAACCTGCAATTACGATAGGAAAAGGTAATGGTACTGTTTCTTGTACAATTGCTTAAAAGAAACTGGAAATCTGATGAGTACAGGCCATAAGGCTGGTAAAGAAATGGCAAAAGCTGGTTCTAGAAATATATAAATGCAACCATTAATTAGTAAAATTTGAGAGGATGATTAGTTCTAAATAATTAACCACCTTCATAATTGTTATAATTTCCTTTTATTCTCTTTTTTTTCATAAGTTTTTCTCTCTCTAAAAGATCAAAAGATTAATTTTTTCTCACTTTTCAAAATAACATCGACTTCATATTTTGTTTAAAAAGATGAAGTGGAGGAAAGCTAATTAAGTGAGTTTACTGAATCATGAAGTAAAGTAGGGATTTTGTAACCGACAGTTGCAATATAATGTACAAAATGAATGTTTACTCCATCATCATAATTTTTTTTAATCTTTATTGTTGTAAAAAAGCTTCATTTTTATGTGATCCCGCACTCAAACAAATAAGTGGGCCAAAAAATCTTACGATATCCTCTTGTATCATGGCGTGCAAATTAGCCTTTCAAGAATAAGGTTCTGGTTTGGTCATCTTGACATGCAGAGTTATAACCATTTCTAGAAACTACGTTAATGATGGTTTCTGTCACCTTATTGTCTTGCTCTTGCCCAGGACCAACCATATACGAGTTAAAAAGATATGATTGTGGATGTTCTTTACATAACAAGTATAAAAGCCAAATGAATGGCCAGCTAGACCCAACCCACGTGCTAATCCAGAAGGGGTAAAACTCCAAAGTAATCCTGTTATTTTTGTGAACCTTTGCAGAACTTAGAAGCTAAAGATATTATCCCCATACTACAACTGGCCTTGATGGTATGTGAGCAATTGCAGAAGCTATATACTTTGCTTCATGGCATTGACCTAAGGTAACAGCAAAAGACAAAGCAAAATATCATGAAAGATATTTCATATACACATAGCAGTAGTGCATTTGTTGGTATTTGATTTAGTGATGTAATCCATGGCTTCCTCTTTTCTTCATCACATGCAGGTTCCTATAAATGTTGTAATAGTTGGAATTATTTGACCACTTGCACGTTACATGATTTTCAGACTACTTATAATGGATGTTGCATATAAATTATATGGTCATCTGTTTCCTACATGGCCATGACAATGCTCCAAGGTTATGCCTCTTACGATATCAAAAGACACAAATTCTTAAGCTACAAATACTTATGTATAGTAACGTTGTTTAGAAAACAGATTCATTATTTGCATAAGTAGCCTTTTCTCATCCTTTTTACACAGTTTCTAGTACATCATAAGCAACATTTAAATTTTGGCCATCAAACTAAAATCAAGCAAAATCTTCGTCATGAACCATGAATCAAGTAAAGGAAAAGAGGGACCCCAGCAGCTAAAAAAGAGCCAGTCACCCATTTAATAACCTTTCCTCGGAGTAAAAAAAAAGAAGGAAAAACAGCAATAATTGTACGAACACAACTGGGCAAGCAGGAGTGTTGGAATGTTGTTCAGGACAAAGTGCAGATACAAGATCACCACCAAGCAACATGAAAACACAAGAGCTTTCATATGCAATCGAACTGTTCTGAACAAGATATTGTGGTTGTTTTCTTTGAGGCGTGCGTGGAAGTTTTTACACCGATTAATTATCATGCACAGACTTACATAGTCTTCACATACTCACATGCAAGCCGTTGGATAACACTTGGCCCCACTTTAACTTTTTTTTTTAAGTGGTCCAAATTATGCACATATCTCACATAGTTTGTTTCCCTTTTGTACCCGCTTTGGATTCAGTGGATTTGAACCCGGACCCACTGAAGACCCTGCGAGTAAGAGAATAAAATAAAGATAGGCATTAGCTGACCTATCAGATAGAGTGTTGTTCTGCATACGTTCTTATGTTTTGAACCACAACCCTATTGTTGTCTAAAACAAAGAAGGCTGATTGTGTCCTTTTGCTAAACTACTTCATATCTGCTAAACCAAAACTAATTACAATCTACCAAAGTAGCTTATACAAATTTTACATTTTTCAAATCAACAAGAAAGGAGTTTTCATTACACTGTAAAAATGAAAAGGCTTGATTACATTATTTTGGACTAGTTTTATGCTGAAAATACTTGTGTAACAGGGTAAGTATTTGAGAGAGCTAATGGAACTCATTTCAATAAAGTTTCATGAATATGGCTTATAAAAAATATGTTTATATTATGTATTTCTTCTCTGAATTATATATTTGTATATAAAATAAAAAGTAGGGGAAGGGCAAGAGGAAAATAGAAAAAAAGTCATAAAAAGCTCTTGGCTAGTCTTATCAATACATCCACTGGTTTTTACTGTATGAAGATACTGATTCTCCTACATCGCTGCTGCCCAATTTCTTGGGCCTGCTCAATTCCATGGTTCCTAAGAAGACAAATCATAATAATTCTATTTCATTTCGGCAAGATTTTGATGCCAACTGGCACTACCCCACCTAATACCTTCCATTTGTGCTTATAAAAGGAGCACACATTGCTACCTCTCAACACATCAGCTCTTCCTTGAGTCTGATCATTACACACTCTTCAGCCTTCATAACACCTTTGCTACCAACTCAGTTTCTTTGTTCTTTCTAAACCAGTTTCAAACCTTCGACCATTTCATAACTTGATTTCTGTTCCTTCCTGAAAGAAATGGCATCCAGTTCAATGTCAGCCTCAGGCTCATGGAGTGTTAAGGACAACAAGGCCTTTGAGAAGGCTCTAGCTGTTTATGACAAGGACACCCCTGACCGTTGGTACAATGTTGCCCATGCTGTTGGTGGTAAAACTCCAGAGGAAGTCAAGAGACACTACGAACTCCTCGTCCAGGATGTTAAGCATATTGAGTCAGGACGAGTGCCATTCCCAAATTACAAGAAAACTGCAGGGTCTGATCAGGAGGAGAAAAGGTACCATTCCCTTTTATTATAAATAACAGTACTAAATTTATAGCTTCATATATTCCTCAAACTCAAATTACCCCTACATGATCTAATAAACTTTGAAAACTTCTCATTACTTATCAGTTACGTGAACCAGATTAGTCTATAATATAATGAGTTAAGAAATTTAAAACTCCTGAGAAGAGAAAAGGAAAACAAGAATTGCACAACAATACTCATCAAAGAGTGCAGAATATATTCTTTTAATCAAGAAACAAAGAAGTTTATTCAATAAATAAAATTATACCTACCAACCAACAACTTTGTTTGATCTTCCTGAGTCTAATATTTTATTTTCCTTTTTGTCAGGCTGAGGAATTTGAACCTCCAGTGACCCCCAACTGCCATCAACAACAACAAATTGATTTTCTAATTTTCACCAACCAACATCTTCGGTTTCCAGCATCCCTGGTAGTACTACGTGGTGTTATGTCACACACATAATTGCTATGCAATAGCATTTTAGGCTATTTTAGTCATAAGAATCATATGTCCCGTGATTCCATCTTATGCTTTCTTGTTGCTGCCTCTAAAAGAGTCAACGACCCTTTCAGTTCTTCGTTCTAAATAAATTTACAATTTATATTATGCTTAATTACCATAGCGTACGTCACTTACCTTGTTCTTGAATAACACAGAAAATAGTTCCCTAGAGGAATCTAACCCCATGAGTGATGAAGAAACAAACTGCTTGTAAAATAATTATCAAGAAAAAGAGACACGTTAAACTTCTTACTAGCAGGCCCTACTGATCTTCATTCTTCCATGATAGAAACATTATAGAACTGGAATTACTCATACATGAATTCTATGAAACCATTGCCATTAACACCCAAATGAAAAGAAGCGGGAAAAGTTGCTTTGAAGGTTTAAGCTTGAAAGCATATAGACCTAGTCAAAGTTTAAACTCTCCTAATAAGAACATGATTAGTAACGAAAGTTTGTCAATGTTTTAAAACAATGGTTTTATGGAAAGTTTGTTCGTCCAGTTATACATAATCATTGCTTGAATGAGCTTTCTTGAATGCTTAACAGTGAATAAAAAATTGGAATAGGAGAGGAAAAAAAGTAAAAGGAATAGACATAAAGTATATAAATAATAAAAAAAAGTACATCTTATTTGTATAGATAGAAATAGAAAAGAAAAAATATTTCCACAAAAGGAAAAGGAAAAACTACAAAAATTTCCCCATTCTTATTTATATAAATAAAAAATTAAGTTGAAATAAATGAATAATTAAATTATACAAATAGCAAGTAAATTTTTTAATTACCATAAATTATTTTCTACTTACAAAAAAAAAAGACTTGTTTTCCTTTCTATTGCATGTCTCATTTAGGGGAGAAATAATTTTATATTTGGAACCCATAACGTCATTTGCTTCTTATTATGTCTCTCAAATAAGCAATTGAATTTAATAATGCCAAAAATATGAAGAAGAAGAAGAACCCTAATTGTTCATATTCGTATAATAATAAGAAGAAGGAGATTACGTATTTCACTGCTGAAAGTTGTAAAATCGTTCACGTGATTATACAATTATGTTCATAAAACATTTCACTTGTTTATAGTGATAAAATAACCTTTTTGTCCCGTAGATTAAGGCTTACGCATAAGCAAACAAATCACAAAAGTTATAACTATAGAAATTATGATCTGGTTGGAGAGGTTAAAGAGAAGTAAAAAAATGGAGGTCGATGAAGATAGACATAGGCATAGGTAGGTTAGTTCAACGACCTTTGCCATGGCACTCTATATAATGGTAATGGTTCCCGTAATTGGGAACACTTATCTTTTTAAAAGTTATCGCAATTGTAGAAAACTACATTTGTTTTCTGTTTTTGTCATGATTTTACAATTCATTATTATCTAGGGAACGCTTGAACGCTTTTCGCAGGAAATCTATAGGTAACCTAGCTAGCTAATCCATGATATAGGCATAAGATAAGAAGGTGATTACTTCAATACACTTTTGTAACAAAAACATTTTTCGACCTTCTATATCGATTACTGATATGATATATATGTTATCGATGCAAAGATTGAAAACTTATCAATTAACAATCGATGGAAAAAGTTATGTTGCACATTCTACGCTGTTTTTTCATCACAATCGATATAGAATGTGATGTTTTCTAATATTATCTTATTTTAAACGTTTTTCTTTATAAATAACAATTTAAACTACTAGTGAATATATATTTATCTTAGCCAAAATTCCACTAACACAAGATTTATCATTAAATATATATTTATTTCATTTAAATGAATTCTAACAATTGTTCCACACACATTTTAACTTAATAAATCTTAAAATTATTACATAATTAACTTTAATTCCTTATTACCTGTTACTACGTGTTACAACTTACCTTTAAAATTTTTCTTATTTCACTAAGTGAAATTGAGTTGTTTGCAACAAAAGTTTTTTATTTTAATTTTTTTTATCTTTACTCTAAATTAACTCTATTTACATTAATTCGCTAGGACAATGATTATTGAATTAATATTAATTATTTAATTTTGTTTTTTCTTTATATTTTTATAAGAAATAGATATGTGATAATTATAATTATTAAGTTAGTTAAAATTTTATTAAATTAGCATGATTGAACATGACTAATTATCAATCAAGTAGTTATGAGTATTATTATAAATAAGAGAAAGATTTGGGTTGTTGAAAAGAATATGTTGCTAGTGGTATTGTGATGGTGTAAAATTAATTATTATTGAAAAGTTATTGTATTGTGATGGTAAATATGTGAAATTTAGATATTTGTGTCATAAGTCTTTTATTTTCATGTGGATGAATTATAGAGATATATTAAGATATAATTTAAGAAAATTTGGAAGACCTAAGGGGAATGGAAGGGTGGTAGAGCAGCATATGCATTAATACACAATTGCTAACTATACCTTTTTTTTCAAAGGAACTTGTGCACACATTATATTTGTAGTGCATATTACAAGGTTGATAGTTTTAATTGGGATCCTAAGATACTAAGATTAATGTGATCACAATGTGATAAATTATGTAAATGATTCATATGATTAGTGCATGTGAAAAAATAAACATTTAAAGTTAGAATAATAATGGTGTGAATGATTTAATATTGTTTGATGAAGGATTTTATTAAGATATAATTACCAATTATATTCACTATTTTTTCCTTTTGAAATTTCATTTATGACAATTTTTATATATATAAATAATTTCGGTTTAAAGGAAGAAGATGGTAAAGAAGAAACTTATCCTTACAAATAGTTTTTCAAAGTTGTATAAGGAAATTTCATAGATCTTAATCTCTTATATAAAAATTGAGTTGGTAAAATAATCATACTTCTTCTTGTTGGGAGGAAACTGTTATAAGTTTAGAATTTTCTTTTATTTTATGTATACGAGTAAGAGTTTTTTTAATATAATTCAATAATATATTTTGATTAAACTTTAAGAGTATAGATGATTATTTTATTTTTTTCAAAAAATAAGTTTCGTAATTATGATATCATTTAATAAAATATAAAATATTCTTAAGAATAATTTATTTTGAATATGTATTTTAGTTAAAATATGAAAATAAATTTGTATTAATTATATATGTATAAAATTTATTTTATCTTATTTCTTTTTAGTATGAAAAATTATATGATTTTCGATATGAACTTATTATTTACAGATTTAATCTATTATTTATTAATAATATATAAGTTAAATTTAAGGAAGATATAAAATATTTAATTGGTTAAATGAATTCTATTTTATTTAAATTCAATGAAGTTTGAAAACAAATCTAGAATAATTATTTATACAATAATGCTTAAATTTTAATAACAGGTATCATGAAATCGATAATAAGTAAAATCATTATTATATGTAGTTGACATATATAAAGATGATTCTATTTATGTCACTACCTAATTCTACCATCATAACCGACGCATAGGCTAATATTCTTAACCTGGCAAATCAAAATCAATAATTAAAAATTTTATTTGCATAAGATTTAAAGAACAGAAATAAGATAAATAAAATAAAATTAATAAAGCTTCCATTTTTTCACAATATTTTTAACAATATCATATATTGATACTATTCTCATTCACAAATAAGCAAGTTCATCGTACATAATATAATATAATTCATGTCATTATAAATAATATATTATAACTCAGAATTTAGGTTCAAACTTCTTATAGCTGCAAAAAAATATCAAGATCCAAAACAACTCAACTGCTTGGGAATTTGAAAAGGAAAAAGAGAAAAAGGATAAGTCACAATGACTTAGTAAGGAGATAATAACCATCATGAGTAAAATATAAAATTCATAATTCATACTTATAACAAATAAATATTATTAATGATAAAGTTGTTAAAGAGAATAAAATACGAGTAAATTATTTATCATTTTTTTTATACTGCATTTTCACATAATAAAACTAGGAAGTAGTCTCATTCCGCTAATAGCCCTCTCATCATAGATGGCCTTTCCCTTAAGGCAATTTTATTTAACGGATGAAATTGGTATCTCATAATCACATAAACTATTGGGGGTGGTTTCATTTTGTTGATAGCCATTTTCCTACAATGGCGACTCCATGTAACGGATAATCCTCTCCTCCCTATAGAATAAAAATAAATTTCTAGGTACACCTAGGTCATTAATACAACTAATGACTGCGGGGTTCTAACATGATTCCAAGAATTTTAAACAAACTTTTTTTTCTAATTTCTTCTACTCACGTTTGAGAATTTCCCAATTTCCAATCTTAACATTTTAACTAATTTATATAATCCTAAACTAACAAATATTGAAAAATAATCGAAAATACTTTAGAAGTTATTTTCTTTAATAAATTAAATAAATAAAATAAAATAAAATATCATAATGTTTATTATCAACCCACAAAGAATAGAAGAATTAAAAACCTTTCTTTAAGTTTGTGAAAGCCCAATTTTGAGTAAACCTTAAGGCCACTTATTTAAAAAAGGGAGAGATTATAAATAGTCTATTTAACTCTAATACTCTCATTTTTCACTCTTAGTTTTAGAAAAACCTAATTTTTCTTCTCTCAAATTTCTCCCAATTCTTTCCAAGAATTCTCCTTCAATTCTTATCCTTTTTAAAATCCGAGAACACCAGGGGAAAGAGCGTGATGAGTAGATTAATTCTCTCCAAATAGAATTGCGTTTTGAGATCTTTTAAAGGTAAGGAAAACTAATTAAACAAAATTATTCATGATTTATTAGATTATTATGTGTTTTTGTGTTATCATGTGAGATATATGAAAATTTATTGATTATTATATTTAAAAGTGTGATTTGGGTTTCGTCTTGAGATTGCGACCCTTTTTCGACTTGATTTTGTTTCGAATTTCAAAAAATGTTCTTCATGAAAGTGGTAGGTCTAGATGTTATCTAATTCCTAACTTTTATTTCACCTAAAAAAGTTAAGTATAATTCAAGATACGAATTTTTTTCATAATTAAAGGTCAAGCTGTCATGAAAATTATTCGTTTTGAAATTACGAATCCCTTTTGGGATGTTTTGGTTACGAACTTGGAAAAGTTTTTTTCATAAAAGTTTTAACCCTAGATGTTAGGTAATCAATGGTTTTTATTTCACATAAAAATAATATGTAAAACATAAGATATGAATTTTTGAGTGATTAAAGGTCATGCTATGAGGATGAGCGAAATGTTTTTGAAACTATTTTTGCTTGAGCGAAAGTTTATTATTTTTGGATAAATATTCATATTCCAATTTATATTAAAAGAGTATATATATGTGAAATATGATAAAATGTTATAAGATATTTGTTGTATAATTAAACTATTGAGTTATGTGATGTGTGAATTGGTGATGTATTGTGATTGGAATTAGATTGATGATAATTATGTGAATTTTGTTTGTGAATTGTGACCGAGGTCACAAGGATTTGTGATGGCAAAGGTGCCAATGAGATTGAGATGGCACTGGAGCCAATGAATTGTGATGGCAATGGTGCCAATGAGATTTAGATGACAGTGGTGTCAATGAGATGGGATGATTGTGTGTCTTTGAGATTGTGATGAATTATGGATTGGATTGTGTTATTATGTGTGAGCCACATAGTTACCATGGGGTACTATTTAGTGTAGCTTTAGTGTACATATGAAATTCTAGATGTCTCTAAAGGAGGTATCCAAACTTCAATGATATTTTAGTCACATAGACAAGAGTACCATGTGGTGGAGGTCGATGGAGGTTTCGACTGCGCTTATCACTGGGTGGGAGGAGCCATCAGTTCTTTGATAGGTGTGTGTTGGAATCACCCTGACATGCGATTACCAGAATGGTGATAGGCGTGTAATCCTGAGGTGAAAAAGACTCTGAAGGGATTACCAATCTTGAGGTGAAAAAGACTCTAAAGGGATTGCAATCCTGAGGTGAAAAAGACTCTGAAGGGTTGTGTTTATGGCCCGGTAACCGTATGTTAGGTGTTAGCCTCCGAGATTAAGGATTCCATATGATTTTCCGGAAGAGTCTGTCTAGCATGTTAGGTGTTAGCCTTTGATATTAAGGACTCCATATGATTTTCCGGAAGATTCTGTCTAGCATATTAGGTGTTGTGAATGAATGAGTGTGATGAATGTGTGTGATTGAGAACGACTATAATAGTTTGAACATTTTAATATATTTAGATAAATGATTGTGAGGATAAAATTATGAATTATATATATTTTGAATGGTTTTGTTTGCATTAGCTTACCCTTTTTGTTTGTGTTTGTGGTTTTGTTGATATTGCGATGATCGTATCTTGATACAGGAGCAGATAACAATGTAGGTGAAAGTTAAACAATAGCTTTAAGTTTTGCCTAAGGGAGAATTAATTCTATGCTGATGAATAATTTCACGAAGCTTTTGTAAAGACTTTATTTTGAAGTGAAATTTTATGTATTCAAATGTTTCATGTTATATGATGTTTTGAAAATTATTAATAATATATTGGTAAATTTTTATTCCATTATAAAGATAAAATAGGTATATTTTTTGTTCGTTACAAAGTTCTTATCTGAACAACTTTAAGGCATGAACACACTCCTCTTTACTCAAAATGTACATCCTTATTCAACTTTTACCTAAGGTATGTAGAGAAAAAAAGAATAAAAAAATCTTTTTGTTAAAGGGATAGAATTCTCCTGAATTTTGAATTTAATTGGAATAATTTGGGAAAATAAAGAAAGAAATCTGATAAATAAAATGAAGGAAGAATAAATATGGTGTAGAAAGCAAAAATTATTCATAAAAGAAGATAAGAGGAAAAATATTGTAAGGAAATATGTACTTTAACCCTAAATATATTATTATAATAATATTTTTTTATTATTATTTTTTTTTAAAATAATGTGTTTTAATTTATAACTATTGAAACACTAACTATATACGATGGTAAATAGAATTACATACAATAACAATTATTACATATAATTATTGCCGTATTTCCTTTATAACTACAGTAAATATTTATATGTTCACATTTGCTATTCTTATCATTTCCTTTGGTTTTTCTACATGTTTCCTCTCATTTTCCTTCATTTCAACTCCATTGCTTCTCCTTACTTTTCCTTCTTACTCTATTGTGATTTTACTACTTTTCCACCATTTGTTTTTTATTCTTCGCATTGTTTGACATACGTAACACAATTTTGCAAAACTCGATCTTTTTATTATAGACACTCATTTTATTATTTAAGATAAATTTAATAATTTTACTTTTAGTAAGAATAATTTTTTTTTCACAAAAATAAAACAATTTAAAAAAAATTCTAACGTGACAGAAAAATATTAAATATTTGAAAAGTATATTATAAGTAACATATATGTGGAAAAAGTGATACATTTCATAGTTATTAGGTTGTAGATTGCTTGAGAATAATAACGAAAGATAAGCCCATTTAGTAAAAGCTCTAGATAAATTTGAATTCTCATAACCTCCCTAGAAATATGAAACGCCAAAAATCACGAAACACAGAAAATCACAAACAAGATAATTATGTACTAAATTAATTTTGGTTCATTCACAATTGTGGTAATTTTAAAGATTGTTCCTAGGATCTCTTTTGATTTTCAAAGTTTGTGGTATAGATATTCTAAACTTTTCAAGTTTGTTGTTGTTCTTCTCTCTAGTATTGTATAAACTACAAAGTGAATACATTTTTTTATATTTGTATTTGGTAATAATATCAACCATTAATAAAATATTGATAGAAATAACTATAATAACAGTAATAAAAATAATTTATAAGAATATTTAAAATGAAATAATCAGAAAGTTAATTTATACTATTTTTTTATCCAAACAAATAATTTATATCTTCTCTTCATTCACTTTTTTTTTCTCAAAGTCTCTTCACGAAAAGAAAACCTAAAAAGAAAGCCACACGTGCACATAAGAAAAAGTTTCTTAGTTTTTTGGTCTTTCAATACCGCCCCTTAGCGAGTATCGATTTGCTCTTAAATTCAAATTCAAAAAAAGGGAAAAGAACCAACGGTCAAACCCAAACTCACTGGGCTGCCCCAACACCAAGAAGAGAAGAACCAAAGCCATGCATTCCGGAGACGACGACCCAGGTTCAGCCTCCTCATCGTCAGACATATTCCTGCTCGGCTTCCTGACGGCCAACATCGTCGGCCAGAAGCACTACGACGGCTGGATCCGCGGCCGCTCCCTCGTCGCCCTCCTCCGCGAGCCCCACAACAGCCACGACCCCAACGCCATCCAAGTCCTCAACATCCACGGCCACCCCGTGGGCTACATCGAACGCGCCGTCGCCGCCGTCCTCTCCCCCCTCATCGATGACAACCTCATCACCGTCGAAGGCATCGTCCCAGACTCCCGCATGTCCTACCGAACCCCCTGCCAAATCCACATCTTCGCCCACCTGTACGACTTCGACGCGGTCAAAGACGCCGTCTCCCGTTCTTCCCTCAGACTCGTCACCGAGTCCGAAGCCGCCTTCGCTCTCTCTGACTCCGCCGCCGTTAAGGCCACCAAAGCGGAGAAGAGGTCCATGTCCGTCGACGCCATTTTCGACCTCGTCAACAGTAACCTCGCCAACAAGAACCGCGCCATCGATATCTTGGAGCCTCCCAGGAGCATCATCAAAACCGAGCTTTTCCCTCACCAGAAGGAGGGTCTTGCGTGGCTCGTTCGCCACGAAAAAGCTGATGACATGCCACCCTTTTGGGAAGAAATCGATGGCAAGTTCATCAATATCTTAACTGATTATCAAACCGATAGAAGGCCTGAACCTTTGCGAGGTGGCATCGTCGCCGATGAGATGGGGTTAGGAAAGACCTTAACTTTACTTTCTTTGATTGCTTTTGATAAAAGGAGCCAAATGAGTGTCTCTAAGAAATGGAGAACGGACAGAAAGTCGGTTACTTTAGGGAAACGATGCAGGGATGAAGATGAGTGCTCCCTTCAAACCGGAATGAGAACAAATGCGACGTTGGTGGTGTGTCCTCCTTCTGTTATGTCGGTATGGATAACGCAATTGGAGGATCATACGGTGCCTGGTGCATTGAAGACTTACATGTATTATGGGGAGAGAACAAAGAATATTGAGGAGCTTAAGAAGTATGATTTGGTGTTGACTACTTACACTACTTTATCTGGTGAATCCGGGGGAATGCCGGCAAAGCAAATGGAGTGGCGGAGAATTATATTGGACGAAGCACACAACATCAAGAATTTCTCTGCAAAAGTTAGTAAGGTGATTTTCGGGTTGAATGGTCAGTACAGATGGGCAGTCACAGGGACACCAATTCAAAGTGGTTGCCTTGATTTGTTTTCTATCATGGTCTTTTTGCGGTTTGATCCGTTTTCGGAGCGAAAATATTGGAGAAGGTTGGTGCAACGCCCTCTTAATCAGGGCCAAGAAAAAGGGCTCACACGATTGCAGGTAACATGATGTATGGTTAGTTGTTTTTCTTCACAATATGATTGGAGTTTGCCATTGCAAGTGGGCATAAACTCTAGTGCACCATTAGTTTCGGCTTTGTTTAGTTTGTACGCAGCCGTGTTATGCTGAAATGAAGTTGAATTTTTGGTGCTTAATTTTGATGATGCTTAATAACTTGATGTATTTTTCTGTCTCATATTTTTAGGTAAGGTTATGTTTTTACTGGTTTATTTTGTAGGTTTTGATGGAAGCAATTGCTTTGCGAAGAACAAAAGATATGGCATTGGTGTCTCTGCCACCTAAAACCGTTGAGATTTGTTATGTTCAGCTTTCTAGGGAAGAACGTCAACTGTATGATCAGGAGAAAGGGGAAATAATGGCATTATTGAGAAGTATTCGCTCTAGGACCACTCGAGTTTCGGAGTATACTGCGATGTTAAGTAGTATTCTAAGACTTCGCCAAATCTGTACTAATTCGAAATTGTGTCAATATCAGTCACTATGCAACCTTAAAGATCTTGCAGGTATATTTTTTCCTTACAGACATTCACTTAATAGTATCCCCAACTTGGTCCAGTTAGGTTTCTCAGGCTTTCTTTTTCTCTGCCATAATTGTATCAGCCTGAATTTAGTTTAAAAGCATTATACGTATTTATTATTCTATGTTTGTATTACCATTCTTATAGGTTGGATCACTATATCTTATTTTATCAAATTGTGAAAAGTACAAGAGAGGAGTAGCATTTGTAGCCTAACTTTAGCATTGTAGTGAGTTATGAATGATGTGTGTGACATAAGGTTTTATTTGACTAACTGTAGCAGGTGTTTCGTATAATCCTGAATTGCTGCAAACATTACTTGGGCAGCTGCAAGATGGTGAAGATTTTGAATGTCCAATTTGTTTATCTCCTCCTACGGATATTGTGATCACATATTGTGCTCACATTTTCTGCCGAGGCTGTATCCTGAGATCTATAGACCATAAGAATTCCAGTGGTTGTCCACTTTGCAGGCGAAAAATCTCAGAATCTGACTTGCTCTCACCCTCTCCTGAGTCTTCAGAGACAGAGAGTGATGAACTGAGCGCACCATCCAAAACACCTTTATCTTCCAAGGTTTCTACCCTGATAAAACTTCTTAAAGAATCAAGGGACCAACATCCAGGTGTAAAGTCAGTTGTATATTCACAATTTCGAAAGTTGCTGCTGTTACTTGAAGAGCCTCTGAATGCAGCTGGTTTCAAGACTGTGCGTCTTGATGGAACAATGAATGCTAAACACAGAACTAATGTTATTGAGCAATTTCAAGTCCAAGAAAGTAATAGTCCAACAGTGCTGCTTGCAAGCCTCAGGGCTTCAAGTGCAGGTATAAATCTCACAGCTGCCTCTAGACTCTACTTTATGGAGCCATGGTGGAACCATGCAGTAGAGGAACAGGCAATGGATCGTGTCCACCGCATAGGACAGAAAGAGCCTGTGAAGATTGTTCGATTCATTGCTCAAGACAGCATAGAAGAGAAAATATTGATGTTGCAGGAGAAGAAAAAACAACTATCTGGGAGGGAAGAACCATCTGAGACGGGATCAAATGGCATGGGCGTGAATGATATGAGATTCCTTCTAGAATAGAGATGGTTATTGGTCACTAAATGTGATTTTTTTGTCAGTTTGATGATTTCCTCAAACTTTTTTGCTCTGTCCCTGTTTGAGCTCAACATCAAAGGATGTCTACTTTGTTTATATTTGATATAGAAAACTAGGTGTAAAGCTCTTTTGGATTGAAGGAATCCAATTTTTTGAATGACTGAAACAAGTTCCTGTAGGATTGTAAAGATATTCAATGTTTTTACAAATATATTATCAATATAGAAAGGGTTAAAAGACATCTACACGAAGGAAGAAAGAAAGACAAATATTGAATTGGAAGAATCTTGTTTATTAGATAAGGAAGTTATTTTACATTATTAAATAATTAAATTGATAAAAAAAATATTTAATAATTATTTTCTTATATTTTCATCCATAACTTTAGAAAAAAAATATATTTTAAAATATATATTCTAAAATATTAAAAATATAACTTTTAATTTTTAAAAATCTATTTTTAGAATTGTAAGAAATATTAGTATTTAAGAGTGATGATTACAATATTGATAAAATGTTGTGATGATATAAGTATTTTTAATGTTTAAAATTATCAAAATGTAAAAAAAAAAAAATTAGAAAATTTTGAACAAAATATACTATAAGTTTTCACTTCATAAATATAATAATTAATTATATTATTTTATAATTAATTATCTTGTAATTGAAACTTAATTTTAAACCTTGATAATCGAATATCAATATTTAAGAAAACATTTAATTATATCATAATAAAATTAAAATGTTCATTCTTATGGATATTTAATTAAATACAAAAATAATCTATTATTCTACTCTTAAATTATTTTATATAATTATTTATTATAATTGATTATCATTAATAACCATTTAAACTATTCTAAATCTCTTTTAAAAGATAAATATTTATCTTCCACCATATTGATTCATATACTTTTTTTTTTTAATTTTTCAATCATGTTTACAATAACATTTTTGAAATACTCAATTGTTTATCTTTTATATTTTTGAAAAAAATATTATTGAAGATTATTTAAGAAGACTGAAAGTATTATAAATTTCATATTATAAATTTTTTAGAATAATTGTTATTTATAGGTTTTTTTTTGTTTTATTATTATGTTGATACGGAGGTATTGAAGTATCTTTTTATACCTTATTTTTTAAAAATTTATAATTTTCTTAATATAAGAATTATGGAATAGAATAATTTAAGAAATTAGTAAAATAATCCGTTTAAGATTATTTGGATCAAACTATATATAAATTCATATAAAATTAAACTAATATAGAAATTTTATATATTTTTTTTATTTTTTCATCTTGTCTTTTTTATTTTTGGTTAATTTAATATTGTCATAATTATATTTCTTTCATAAAAAAATTAAAAAATATTTTTCAAAGATATTATTATTTTGAAAGATTTTGAGAGTTAATCAATTCAACTATTATCTATTTTTCTGTAATAAAGTGATAATTTTTTTATTTTAAAAAGTACTTTTTGAACATATTTTTTTATTTTTAAAAATACTCTCTTGAAAATCAAAAGAGTGTTATGAAAATTTGTAAGGGAAGGAAGGAATTAGTGCAATAGGATTATTTTGAAAAAGAGAAGAAGAAAAAATTTTGTTTTTTTAATGATGTCAACAATCTTTATATTTTTTCCCTTTTTTCTTTTGTTGTTCTTTGGGACTAAGCATCACGTGTGTGGCTTACAAATTGGGCTCAACAAACTTAATGATTCTTGAGCTAGCCCAATCTTTTAATTGTTGTTGTTACATTTTTTTTAACTGATATGGGCTAGCCCATTATTAATTGGTGTTTCTTCCTACATTCCATAATTTTTTTTAACACCTCTCATTCATTTTAGAATAGACTTTTCAGAAAGTAGATTCTAACATTATTGACACCTCTCTTTCAGTTTGAAGTGATAAAAAACAAAAGCTTATTAAGGGTGTCCATGTGGACAATTCAACAAACTTACAGAAAAAAGGTTGGATTGTTGAATTCTTTAGTCAAAACTTGTAAATGAAAGTTAAAATAATATTTCACTAAATAAATAAAAATATAGAAAATAATTGTATATATCAACCATAAACTAAACACAAATAAATCACATTAATACTATAATAAATCATTTAAACATTTCAAATATATAATTAAGACTTAAATATGTTTTTATCATTAACAAGTTATCAATTTTTGTGTTTGTCTATAATAGCAAATTCCTAACTTTTTCTTTTCTAATAATTTTTTTATTTTTTTTATGTCTCAAAAAAAGCACTATATAAATAACTTTATTTCCACATTTAAAGAGTTATAGTTAATGTTGAAATAAATCACTATATAAATTGCTTTCCTATCTACGAGTAGCATTTCCCAAAGATAAGAAGAAAAGTTATAGATAAACAACAAATGAGAAACTGATTCTGGAACTTCTTCACATAATAGACATATATATCTCCATTCAACAATATAATGTTCTTCTTCAAAAGTTCCTCCTTAATCTGAATTTTATTTAAAATCACCTTCTAAGCAAGAATAATAACCTTTAATAACCTTTGATGATGCTTTTGCTTTTCATATAACTATGAAGAACTTTGATCAGAAGACTGCATCCATCCTTAAATAATTTTATAAGCCTCTTTTACATAATAACATATATCAAGATCTGAATTATTCCTTCAATTATAAGGATGGGCATGTTCTTTCCACAATTCAACCCCTATAAATATGGTTTAAATTTGTCTAATCCTCTAAATATATTGAATATTGAGTGACACTTCTATTTTCTAAAAATCCCACGATGATAAATAACCTGCAACCAACTTATTCTCTTGTTATAAAACTATATCAGTTAAAAATTTTATATCGTATCAAGATATAACCAAATTAATATATATAAAGTACTGTAAATTTTTTCTCGTCGAATCAATTTTATAAATATGAATTAAGCTTCAAATTCATTACTAATACCAACATTTTCGTCATATCGAAAAGAAAAGGCCAACATACTATATATGGCTTTTCAAAATTAGGCTTGAATACATATATTAAAAGAGCAATTGTAGTTTTATCAGAGATTTTTAAGAATAAAGAATTATCAACCATAGAATGAATGTAACCATGAGAATGTAAAAATGAAGATAATTTCATGTACCATTACCGGCTGGATTGGGGAGGTCATATATAGATTGCTGGAGTTTACATACTTGGTTTGGTGCAGTTGATTGTAAACCTGGTGGAAGCTGCATGTATACTTCTTCATCGAGATCGCCATGGAGGAAGACGTTATTGACATTCAGTTGTTTAAGTATCCATTGGTTAGCAACAGCTAAGGCAAGGAGCAATCGGATAGTTGTGAGCTTGGCTACAGGAGAAAAGGTGTGAAGGAAATCTAGCCCTTCACATTGGGTCTAACCTTTCGTCACGAGTCTGGCTTTGTGTCTGGCGAGGGAGCCATCTGAATTATGTTTAACTTTGCAAATAAACATACAAGTATTATTAGCTTCAAGGGCAGTTAATTCTTCATGCATGACCTGAATCTAGTGCTGTTCCTAAGAAGCTTCTTTGTAACTTGTTGGCTCTTTATTAGAACTTATGGATAATATAATATTGCGAAAAGATGGGGAGATAGATTCTTAAGAAATGAAAGCAGACATATGATATTTATTTGAGAAAATAGTATTTGTTTAATAATCTTGTAGATATGAGGGTGTTCTTTTATTTCGTTTAGACCTACAGATGGGAATGTATTATCAGAGATATTTTGATTATTTTGTATAGGTGGCATATCATCAAAGCTATTGTAATTATTATTATTAATAGGGAGATAAATATTTTTAGTGTTAGTTTCCTTGGTGTGGGTAGAAGGAAAATGATTTTTGTGGAAGACAATATTTCTAGATGTTTCAATTTTATGATTACTTAAATTGAGATAGACATAACCTTTGGTGTTGGGTTTAAAATCCAGAAAAATACCTGGTGTGGCACGAGCGTCTAGTTTGGTACGATGATTGGTGAGAGTATTAATATAACACAAGCAACCAAATACACGTAAATCAGAGATATTACAGATCTTGTTATGTAATTTTTCATAAGGGAAAATGTTATTTAAGAAAGGAGTAAGGATATGATTGATAAGGTGAAGGGCATAAGGAACAGCAAAGCACCAGAACTTCATATTGAGATTGGATTGGAAAAGTAAGTCTCGGGTAATGTTCATGATATGCTGGTGTTTACGCTCCACAATGCCATTTGGTAGGGGAGTTTCAACACAGGTGATTTTGTGAACTATGTCTTTGGTATTGAAAAAATCTATCATTAGAAACTCAACTCCATTGCTAGTCATGATAGTTTTTATTTTGCAATCAAATTGATTTTCATATTGGTTTATGAAATTGATTATGCAAATACGTGTGTTAGATTTAGAATGCATAAGAATGGTCCAAGTAAATCGAGTATAATCATCAACAATGGTTAAGAAATATATGTGTCCAAGCATAGAATCAGTAGGGCACAACCCCCAAATATCAATGTGCAACAATTCAAAAGGATTAGAGGTGATGGAATCACTTAAAGAGAAAGTTGGTTTTCTTTGTCTAGCTTGGGGAAACGAAATCTTTATTGTAAGAGATGTGAGGATAGTAGGATTTCATGATTTTAAGTCTTTCAATTAAAGGATGTTCAAATCTAGAATGCCAAAGATCAATACATTTTTTAGTGCAGTGAGGTTCAACAGAAACATAAATAATAGATGGGTAGCTGTCAGCAAGCTTATCAAGAATGTAAAGACCACCATGCATTTTAACTAAACCAGTCTTCCCTTTGAATATCTTGTCCTATAGGATACAATATGAGTTAGAAAATATAAATTCATAATTTGATGTAGCAGTAAGTTTAGAAATAGAATATATTGAAATGAAATACAGGTATGTATAGGACATTTTGTAGAAAGAGCTTATCATTGATTTTGACAGTACCAACATGCGTGGCTATAGTGTGGTGACCAGTAGGGAATTTAACATTAATAAGCTTGATGGATGTGTAAAAAGTGAATTCAGACAGAGAATTACATACATGGTCCGTGGTACCTGAATCGATAGTCCAAGCAGAAGAATGAGATTTTGAGGTTAGTGTATTACTTGATGTAGAAGAATTTTGAGTGGTGATGGATCCAATCTAGTTTAATGGTGTTGGATTAGATGCACTATTGTTATTTGAATTTTGTAAAAGGAACATAAATGCTTGAGTGGAGATCTGCGTATCAGTATCATCGTGATGTTTATTATTAGGAGCATCTTCATCTTGGATATCTACATTATTGATTTAGACATTTTTCCCAGTATAGAAATGGTGGCCTGGTGGGTAACTATGTTTACGAAAGCAAATCTCGATGGTGTGTCTAGGCTTCCCACAATAAGAGCAAATCTTTTTATTTTTAAAATTCTTGTTGTTAAAGTTAGATGGAAAATTGTGCTTCCTATGACAAGTACTTTCATTATGCCCTTTTTTGCCGTAATAAGAGCAACTTATTGGAGAAGAAATAACAGGGTTAGTGTTTCTAGGCAATGAAGGAGAAGATTTTGGTGATGGGAGGAACATTATCCATAAGTAACACATGCGACTTAATGTTGCTATATTGCTCATTTAAGCAACGTAAAAATTGCATAGCTTGGTCTTCTTGTTTCCTTTGTAGCATAGTCTTGATCATGGAGTAAAAACATCTAGGTTAACAGGTGTAGGTAGGGTCGGGACGAAAATTTTTTCCAACTCGTCCTAGATGATTCTCATCTTGGTGAAATATTCTGTAATACTAAGGTCTCCTTGACTTAAAGATGCTGCCTCCAACTATAAGTCAGAAATCTTAAGGAGGTCACCTTGAGAATACTTTGTTTTCAAATCATCCAATATATCTACTATCATATCCATCTATATTATACTTTGTCTGATGGAAGGGGACACTTAATGTATAATCCAAGAAGTCACCATATTATTGCATCTATTCTATGCATGATAGTTAATGTCAGTCTTTGCGGGTTGAAGAAGGTTGTCATTGATGAAATCAATCTTGTTTTTGGCACTTAGGGCAGTGATCATAGATCTACTCCAAGAATGATAGTTGTTGGAGTAAAAAACGGGGAAGACCAAAGCAATGGTAGGATTTTCACTAGAGTGAAGGTATAAGGAGTTGTTTATAGAATGATTGTCTGCCATGGTGAAACAAGAAAAGAGAAAGAGAAAACAAAATAATGGTAAAAAAAAAAAAAGAGAAGGGAGAGTGCACAACAAAACTCTTCTAAAGAATAGCTCTGATATCATCTTAGATTCGACGTAAGATTCTATCCTTTCATGAAGAGTTGAACTGGTACATAACAGGCATTCGTACGAAAACAAAAGTTGACGCACAGTGAATATCTGCATGGAAAAGAAAAGAGAACAACCAAGAAGAGAGATAAAAATAACTTGCGTTATTATTATTGCTTTTGTGGAAGTATTTACAAAGGAATATAAATACAAAAAGAAAAGGAGAAAAAGAACTGTTAGAGAAACATAAAACTTTTGTAAAAGTAAAATGGAAAGGGATGAACAGATGTGAATAGTGCTAGAAAGTGCAGAATATGAGACTTCTATCAGTAGTCTCCAAGACCAATAGGAATTAGTCTTTTAGGGATCAATGTCAAGTAGGGTTGGAGACAAAGAGATCAAGGGATGTCACAATCCCCTAATATTTTAATTTTTATTTATTACTATATAAAATTATAATTAAATTATGAAATATATAGTCTTATAATATAGTATAAAATTATATAAAAATATTATATATATATATATATTAAATATAAATAAAATCTCTTTAATTTAAAATAATTAAATATATAATCTTATATATAAAAGATAAGTTTTTGTATTTGTATTGTATATCTTTTAACAAATATCATCGATTAGAAAAAAAAATCAAAACATACCAAAATAATATTTTATATTATATTATATATATATATATATATAATTGTAAAGTATTAGAAACTAAAAAATAAGAAATTTAAAATAAAGTAGACACAATGTTGACTATATTTTTCTTGTTGTGAAAAAATAAGGTAAGAAAAATTCTTTCTTTATTATTTTTGTTTACTATTATAATATATTAGCATGTGTAATATTTTTTTTTATTTGTTATCAATTCATTAGTTGTTTTAATGTTCTATGATGCTCTATTTTGATTCGATGTTAAAATATTGAAAAATTTAGGTTAAGGTCAAGAAATGTCTAAGAAGATATCTATAGATTATTTTTTAAGAAAAAGAGAAATTGATAAGATGGATAAAATAATCTCTAATCTACTAAATTTAAATTCAATGAGTAATATTGAAAAAAATGGTGTTGATAAACAACCTAAAATACAAACAATTGATCCACCTATTCAATAATTTCCTTCTAAAATTATCAGGATATAAGAAAATATTGATATTGATATCTTGATACATGATCTTGGAATGCGTCCACAAATTTATGATTATCATGTGAGTCAAATAGATGAAATTCGTAAAACTTATATAAAGTTTGGATCATATTACTATTTTTTATGAATGTATATTCTCCATTTAATTTAAATAATCATTCTCGTCAATTTTCATATTATCTTATTTATATAAATGTAATAATATCTTATTTATATAAATGTAATAATTAATCATTTTTATAACAAGGAACATTATAGAACACTGTTAAAAAAAAGTTAAATGTATAATATATATAAAAAAAAAAAGTTAAATGTACAATATATATATATATATATATATTTATTTAAATTTATATATAATTATTTATATTAATTTTTAATATATATAAATAATTTAAAATTTATTAATAATTTTATTTATTGTATTTATTTTTACATAATAATTAATTTTAATATATATATATATATATATATATATATATATATAGACTTCATACTATAAGAGTGTCTTGGACTTATATGTACTATCATGGGAAGAGAGTTGCTCTGACATTGCTATATCTTTCCCAGGCTTCAGAGCCTTAATGTCTTTCTTTAGATAATGTAGGGCAAACGTGAGGATTTGGCAAGAATATATGTGGATAAGTTTCTTTAGAAAAATCTTTAAGAAGGAAAAATAAAAAATTATTTTCATAATTATCTATGAAAAAGTTTATAAAAAAAATTGGTCTGAGTGAGAATTTTTTTTCAGATATAATAATAATATTAATATAACAATAATAAGTACATTTTTAAAATAAATAAAATAATTATTTATTTAAAGAAAAAGTGTAAGAATCATCCTTTCATTGTATTACTTACTATATAGTTTTTTACTTTTTAAGGTAATAGTTTTTGCTTGTAAAGGAAACCAAATTTAAACTAATTTATTTTTATATAGAAAATAATGAATCATTTTTATTATAATGTTTTAAAAATATAATTCTTACAAAATTTAAATCTAAAATCTTGTTTAAGAAATCTAAGTTTGGACCAGATGCGGATTGAGTTAGTTGTTTACACGAAATCATAGAGGTTTGCGTGTACATGTAGTGGTATTTCCACCTGAAAGTGAATTACTTGGCATTGGAAGTGTCATTTTAAAAAATAATATTTCTTTCCCAACATGTTTTACTAATATATTTAAAAATCATTGAATCAAACTCTGCATGGCATTGATGTGAACTTGTCACAGTTATCCACTTCAAGTAAAAGTAGCACTTATGCTTCTTATCAAATAGTTTCTGAATCTGGACACACTTATGTACAGTCATAATTCATTGCTCACATTCCCAAAAAAATGAACATATACAGTTTTTTTTTCTGTGACAAAACTGTTCATATATAAATTTGAACTTTCTTAAGAACCTTTTCAATTTTTGCCCCTAAATTTTTACTATATATAACAGCTTTTACTCTCATTTTCTGTCATTCTTCTCCCATTTCAACATTTGAGGTCATTCATTTTTCATTTTTCATTTTTTCATCAATCTTGTTTTTAGTTGTGGTATGTTGATGCCTGGGCTTAAACTGCTTATTTTGGAAACAAAGTTTTTTTTTTTTATATGTGTGAATTTTCAACACCCAGAAACAGTACTACAAAATGAGAGCTTGTTGTTTTTTCTTTTAAAAATACATAAAGTTATTTATTTGTAAGCTTATATATTGTAATTAATGGTACTATGAGTTGAAAAGAATGAAAAAGAGAGAAAAAAAAAATAGAACATAAATAAATATTGATTGGTCAAAGTAAAATATAGTAACACATTACTTTTCATTGAAAAAAAATTACCCACAAACTTATTTTTATGAGAAATAAGTTTTTTTTATAATAAATTTTCTTACTTATTTAAATATATATATATATATATATATATATATTACCCTCAATTTTTTTACATTATACTAACCTCGACCTGTTTAAAGAACATTAAAACATGAATTCCTACGAGGGAATTTCCTGCAAGTGTTAATAGATTGAAAAATATTTGTAAAATTAACAAATCTTGAGTGTAACAATGTAATTTACTAAAAAAAAATTAAAGAGAAACAACTTCCTATAATTGATTATAAATAATTAATTATGTTGCTTTTTGAAGACCAGTTTCACATAATTCTTCTTTGTCGGTATGAAATATTTAGTGACATAATTTTTCTTAAAACATTTTTTCAAACTTCTTTCTTATGAAAAAATCTTCATATTCATCCACTTTCACTCTTCCTTCCTCTTTCCATCCATTTTAGCAGTACGTGGAGGGTGTCAAGCGGGTGATTGAAATTTGAATGGATCGCCATCAATCAAAAGTTGAAAACACCAAGATCATGGACAAAAAATATGAATATGCTAGTCTAGACCAAGACAAAAGGAACTTCTTGAATGGACAGGTTGAAGAGTTTAATCAACAGATAGTTATTATTGAGCAAAGAAGCAATTACAGCATAGAGGAAATCGAGGAAGTGTATGGTAAAATTGAGGAGAAACGCCAGAATATTAATCACATTTTGGAAATCAAGGAGCTACTTCTCAACACTGAAAATGGGGTCAGTCTCACTTGATTGATTAATTAATTAGTTAACACTAATTCAATTTTGTTGTGGTTCTATACTTTTAGCAGAAGAATGATTCTTGATTACAGTGTACTGCATAGTGACCCGCTACACTAAATTAACATTTTAATTGACCTTTTAATCCATGTGTATGTAATGTAAGTGAATATATATATATATATATATATATATGTATATATATAAGCAGACATTTGAGGTATTAGTATTTTATAAGCTTTTCAACTTCTCTGCTTACCTCTCTCCAACATTTGCTTTGATTTTGACCAGTTCGTACTTGGATTTATTATCGTAGACTGAGACAGAAATAACAGGTTGGCTGCAGATGTTAGCATTGATTGTAGTATTTTAGCGGATCTAATGAATGGATTGTTTTTGTCACGAAAGAATGAATGAATTTGGTTTTATGAGTGTTGATCACTCTTTACGAACAAACCTCAAATGCAAATTATGCTTACTGATCAGTTTTCTAAAGTAGTCTCACTTTTCTTCTGATCAGTTTCAACAAGCAGTTTCAATTCAATACTGATTTTTCATGCATTATATTTTTCTTTCCTAATATTTAAGAAGGATTTTACTCAGACTTTAGGCATCAAACTTATATATTGTATCATAATCTATTGTTGTTCTTTTAATTAACCTCTTATTGTTACACTTTATCTCCTAAGTGTACACTTCAATTATGAAAGTTAATTCCTTATTTTTATTTCTCGGAGAGACTATTGCAGTTTCCAATTTGTTCTAAAATGTTACTAATTAAAAGAGATAGAACAGGATAACTTTTCAAGAGTTCATTCTTCCTAAACTTTCTTTTTAGACCACGCTTATATATCTCAAACATTTTTAGGTTGAATCTTCTCTTCAATTCTCCATGGAACTTTGTCTCTCTTTCAGGTTACAGATATAGGAACGATAGAAAGTGGTCTTCAACTGCATTGGTCGTAGAAGGTTACTCTAGAAGCAATAAGGGTTGTTGATGTTGAGTAAGAGTCTTGTGCCTTTGCTAGTAAATGTTTAAGTTTGGTTTCAAAGCCTCAATATCATTTTTCATAGAGTAATCATTTTTTGCTGCTGTAGTGGAGATTTTAGAGATGCAAGATTGGGAAGATAAGTTTAAATTGATTTTTCCATAGCAAGAATAATTCAATTGGGTCGAGAGTTCTATTTTAAAAAAAGAAAAATATAACAGTATTATAATATTTTTACTATAACTAAACTACATTGGATAACCAAAGTCTAACTTTCTAAAGTGCTTCTTTCTGCATCAACTACACGAAGGGTGACATGCATTGACGACCAATACATGTTCCTTTGCATGAAGGAGGAGAGCTTTCTGCGTTTACTTGTTTCATTATGTTTATCTCACAAAATGATCAGAAATGTATGATTCAAATTCTAACCATGTTTATGTATATCCCAGAGTTTACTAACTAGCTAGAGCTGTTTTTAGCATACGGCTACAATGGCACTATGAAGCATTTAGTATTTTAATCCACATTCTTAAAGAGTGATCACTATCGATATAAGATATTAACACACATAAAATATGCATCATCATGAGAGGTCTTTTTTTATAAGCAAATAGATTTGACTGGAAATGAAGAGAGAAAAAAAAGTACAAATAATTATGCTGAACTTGGTAAAAGGGACATTATTGCTTGACAAAATGAAGCAATATACATTCAAATTCAATAACCCTTTCTCTCTTTTTATGAAATACTTCTTGAATTAAATTCCTAATTGAGCAACAATATCTAGGATCGACAGTATCTAGTTAATATTGTAGCTAGCTGTATTTTCATGTGGAGCAGATAATTGTTTAGGACCTACAGATGAGTTATCTCATGTTCTCAATACGAAAAAGATCATATTGAGAAAAACAATCTCTAACATCATCCTAGAAAGCAACAACACTCTAAAAAAAATGACACTTTGAGTAGTAAGTTGCACATGCTTTAATCTGTATAATTTGGACTTATGCATTCCTACAAAATTGGGCTGGAGTTGCTGGTTTGGTTGGGCTGTTGTGGAGGCGTTGGCTCTTCTTTTTTTACATATCTACTCCCATTTGCAATCAAACACCAAATTTGAATCAGTACTAAAAAAAAGGCTTGAGAATCATGGGACAGTAATAAATATTAATATCATATTAGTAGTAAATTTAAGTTTAATTTATCTTCATTAAATCATTAAATCAGTTCAATGAAGTAAGATGAAACTGCAAAAAAAAACGAAGGAATACCACATTATGACCGAGACGCACATAGTGAGAATGTGAGAGAAAATAGAGAAAATGCAATAGAGAGAAAAAGTAAGAAAATAATAACGCAAACATATAATAGACATTACTATGGAAATATCATTCTATCAGACCATATTATTTCACTTATACAATAAACAATGTTAAATAATGTATGGTGACAATAATTATAAAATATATAACATCAATTATTCGTATAAAAGATGTTAAAAATACATATATCATGAGTGTTGGAACATTCGTAAAGAATTTTTGTTATCTAAAAGAAGAATATAGAAAAAAAATTGAATAGATGATTATGTTATAATAAAAATTTATATAGTATTTTGCTTATTCTAATAATTAAAATTATAATCAATGAAATATGATGTATTTTTTTAGTGGTTTTTCGTTAAACGATATAGGTAATTTACAAAGATGCTATTACAAAGTGGTTTTCCACAATTACAAGTTTGAAGGTCCTTGCTTATAATTTTGAATAAGTTGGGGAGCTCCCTCTTGAAATGGTTAATAAATCAGCACATTCCAGTCTTGAAGCTATTTCTACTTTTGTTTTCATTAAATTAGTTGAAGTCTGACGTATACTAGAAACTCTAAATTGAATCTATCGATGCACTCGATGATTCATTATTTTTCATGGTTTCAGTTGTGGTGAAAGTGCAGTGATGAATTTGTATTTATTTGCTGTTCTTTAGGAAACATAAACATTGTTTCTCTTGAATGTGAGGTCCCAACTCGAATTAATGTTACTTAACTCAGAGTGGACTATTTCTGTGCCCTCGTTTATATAAAAAGCATGCGAGACTTTGACCAGAAGAAGCAAACGTTTTTCATATATTTCAAAGGAACACTGTTTTGACAACTTGACGGCAGAAAGAAGAATACGCGGAATCTGAGACTGCTTCTAGTTCTGCTTCTATATATACACTCTATCACTAATTTGCTTGCAAAAATTATCAAAGATTTTTTTTAATGTCAAATGCTTTTTCATTATAAAATTTTAAAAAGATGAAAGTTTTTTATTATAAGATGCTTTTTTGAAATAAATTAAAGGGCTTCTTGAAATTATAAAATGCTTTTTATTAGGGTGCAGGTAGATTTTATACTGAATACTTGTTTTGAAAAATAAGAGTTTAACACAGTTTTACCCAAAAGACCTATAATTATGTTTGACCTGCCCTTGGTTTTGGTTTAAAACTTAAAATGGGTTCTAAAAAAATAGATTTTTTTTAGTAATTTTATTGTTCTTAGTTTTAAGACATCTTTTATGTTGAAAGTTGTTTTTTTGTAATGAGCTAAATTAAAAAAAAATGTATATTAATATATAAAATATAAATTATATTAAATGTTAACAAATAATTTTAGAGATGATTAAGAAATGTGTAATAGAGATTATTATGGAAAACAAGAACATGAATTCTCTCATAAGAATATATTTTCTCCCATTTTACTCTTAAATATATACTTTTCTGTAGTTTTGTGGTCCCCCATTTATGATGACAGTTAAATTTTACAATTAGAGTTATGATGTAATTTGTAACATGTCCGAGGAAATATTGATATTTATAAATTTATAAATTTCTATAAAAAAAAATAAGAAATTTGTTTAATTTATTAAAACTTCAAACTTTTAGTTAAAATTAATTTAAATAAAATTAATTAGTTTTAGATTAAATTTAATATTAAAAAGAAGAAGAAAAATTAGAAGGAACCAAATAGATTTAAAGTCCATTTACTTAAATTTTAAAAAAAATTAAGAAAAATAATAAAATAAAAATAAGAAAACTTACAAAAATAAGTTTACAAAAACAAAACCTTCTTAAGGAAGGATTTTTCTTATTTTAATACAACTTTTTCTCTCACTCTATTATTCTCTAATTGTTTCTTTTATTATTCTTTCATTCTTTGTAAAAAAAATATTATCTTCTTTCCTTTTTTAAATTCTAATTTCTTAAGTCAAATAATAACATATAAGGTAACATTATTGTAATATATGTTTCTATTATATTATTATATTATTATATTCTTGTTTATTATTTTTATTTTATTCTTCAAAGTTTTTTTTTCTACCGAAAATAATATTAATTAAAATTTCTTTATTTTGTAAATAAGAGAAATTTATCTTAAAATTTTTTATTATTTTTTTTATTCTTAGCTTGAATTTTAATGAGGAATATTTTTTTTATAAATTTGAAATTATCTAATTTTTATGTCCAAAATAGAAATTATTGAAAAGAAGTTAGATCTAAAATAAGTTTATTTATTTTTTATTATAACTAATTCATTCATCGAATTTATCGAACATATTATTGAATTTTAAAATTATATAATGACTATCAAAATTTCACTCAGCAGATTCTATGACTATTGTATAAAATATTTAAAATATGAAATGACATGCTCAATTAGATTGAATTCCTTGTGAAATTTATTTTAATCGGAATATATGTTGATTTAGTAGTTTGAATATGAATACATGCTTATTGAGTGATTTGATTTTGAATTTTTGAATCATTGTGTGTATGTTTTGTCATATATGTCTGTGTTTGAATGTTGTATGAATTTAAATTTAGTGTGATATTACACGACAGAGAAAATTTGTGTGATCAGAAGAACCATTTCAATTCATTATTATCAGGGGCAGAGCCAAGGGGGATTAGAGGGGGCCACAACCCCCTCAATATTTTAGATTTTTTTTATTACTATATAAAATTATACTTAAATTATCAAATATATCATCTTTGACCCCCCCTATAAATCTAATCTTATATATAAAAGAGAATATTGTATCTATTATTAAAAAGATAACTTTTTATATTTGTACTATAAATCATTTTAACAAATATCATCAATTAAAAAAATCAAAAGATATTAAAATAATCTTTTATATTATATGTATATATATGTATTAGAAAATTGTAGAGTATTAGAAATTTAAAATCAAAGCAAACAATTCAACTATATTTTTCTTATAGTAAAGAAATAAGGTAAGAAAATTCTTTTTTTTTATTATTTTTGTTAACTATCTACAACAACAACAGAACGTGCTACTCTGAAGATTATTAAAACAAATTTCGGAATAGGATAAAAGATAATTTTCTTACTGATTGCACTTATGTATGTTGATTTTAAATATATATATATATATATAAATGATTTATAATTTATTAATAATTTTATTAATTATATTTATTTTTACGTGATAATTAATTTTAATATATATATATTAATTTTTTTTAATTATTTTGATTCGGTTCGACCCCCTCACCTAAAATTCCTGGCTCCGCCCCTGATTATTCTAGTAATTCTGTTCAAAAGAATAGGTAATAATTTTTTTTAGAGCTCTTAATATGTTTAAAAGTGGAAGTTTGAGTAATGGAACTTAAAATTGGACATTTTTGCATAATTTTTTTTATCAATATAATCTGTTGAGCGTAAAAATTTTTGTTAAGCAAAAGTGTTACAGTAATTCTCGTGTCTAAATTGGCTAACTATGGGTTTTGCTTAGCAAAATTTATATTAAGTTTTAGGCTGTTGTTGAATCCTAATCTCCTTAGCATATTTGACCTTTACTAAGCGCATTTGAAATCTATTCAGCTAACGCAATCATGCATTTATTTAAATTCAATTTAAATGATTAATAAGAAAAAAAAAAGTGAATAAATATTGGGTATGTAAATAATAAGGTTTGATAAATTAAATTGGCAATAAGGTCAATTTATATCCTATTGAAAGGATTATAAATTATAATGATTATAAAAATTTTGTAAAATTGGTAATTAATATGTATGAATTTAGGGATGTAAATTGAGTGAGATATTCAGACTTTAATGATATTTAAGTCATAAAATATAGATGTCATATGATAAAAAATCAATAGACTTTTTGCTATTTATTCTTAAATAATAAGACTTTGAAGAGATATAATTAATTAATATTACCTTAATCTAGTACGGAACAGATTAAAAATTCTTAAAAATAAAAAAGACTCTGAAAATTGGTTTATATATCTTATCTATATTATATATTTATATACAAAATTTATATAATATTCTAAAAGTTATTTATCTTAATTATAGTTATAGGTATATAAATATTACCATTGTATGTGATTTATGTATTTTGTTTAACTAAAATTTTGTTCTTTTATAATTTTTATATTAGTATTTTTTCTTAAGAAAAAATAATTGATAGATTAAAAAGACATATATCAGTAAAGAGAAATAGAAAATAAAATAAATAATCTTATTTTTTAAAATATTGTAAATAAACAATTATAAATAAAGAAATTTTAAATATTTAAATATTTTAAAAAATTATTAAGCTATGTAATAAAAATAGAAGTATTTATTTTAATTAAATATTCTTATCAATTAGATAATTATTAGAAATTCTGATTGTGAATTAGTTTGTCACGTTACCTACTTTTCTTATTCGTCCATATTAATGAAATCTTTAACCTAATAGTCAAACTAATGTTTTAATAAATAAATGTCAATTTATAAAAAAAAAAAATTTACCTGTCTCAATTAAATTCAAATATTGGTCCATATTTAGATAAAAAAGCTTTATCTTACTAATATGATTTATTTTTAGTTTTTAAAAGATTCATTGAACCTATTTATCTCTTAAATAACTTACCAAACATGATTTTTTTTTTTTTTAACTTTCATTAAGAAGTGAAACTTGTTTTATTATATTTAATTACATAACTCTAAAACCCAACTAATATTTGAACCAAAAAGACACCCAAAGCATAGTAAAAATACATGAAAAGTAAGTTCATAAACATTAAGCTGATTAAAAAAAAAGATGATAAACATTAAAAAAAAAATTAATATTAGATTTTCACTTTTCCGATTTTTTTGGAACTCCCTTTCCACTTTATTTTCATTTTATTTATAGTTTCACTAAAAAAAGTTTATTATCTATAGAATTTTTTCTACAGAATTTTTTTTGTGAAAAAAAAATTAATTATTCATTGAATATTTTCCACAGATTTATTTTTATGAAATTTTTTTATAAATTTATCTATGGAAAATTTTTTATAAATTTATCTGTGAGAAATTTTTTATAAATTTGTTTATGAAAAAGTTTCTCATAGATTTGTTCGTAAAAAATTTCTCATGAATTTGTTTGTAGAAAATTTTCTACAGATTTTTTGTGATTTTTGTGAAAAATTTCCTACTAATTTTTTATCCACAAATTTCTCATAAATTTTTCACTACTACAAATTTGTAAGTAAAAGGCTAGTAGGAAATTTCCCACAAAAAATTATAAAAAATCTATGAGAAATTTTCTACAAACAAATCTATGGAAAATTTCCCACAACCAAATTCATGAAAAACTTTTTCATAAACAAATTTATAAAAAATTTCCCACAGATAAATTTATAAAAAATTTTCATAAAAATAAATCTGTAGAAAATATTTAATGAGTAATTAAATTTTTTTTCAAAAAAAAATTTTGTAAATGTTTTTTTTATTTAAATGTTAATTAAATTTTATCAGAACAAGTTTTACTTATTGAAATAATAAATAATTTAAATAAATGTTCCAAAAAATAATTATATCTTTAATTATTAATCAAACAGTAAGAAACAACATTGTATATATTTTTTTAACATGAATATAATTTGTCTGTAAAAGAATATTAATGTAGATTAATGTATAAACGTGGAAAGTAATTGAACATCACCTTAATATACATTAAATATAAATAACATAACTAATTTAACATATTTTTTTGTCTTTATAAAAATATTTTATTTATTAAAATAGTTTTTATAATTTTTTACATTATTTTTATTTTTCATAAAATTTAAATATAATTTTTTTTAACTTTCTAATTTTATGAGAAAAAGTAAATAATGAAAATAATAATAGAGTGGTGAATGTAAATTTCTATTATCCTCATATCATATCATATCATTTAAGAAGTTTTAAGATTTTATATTTTTTTAAATCAGATTGCAAATAAATTGTGAATTAGATTTCGGGTCTATCAAATTTTCATCAGTCAAAAATTTAATTTTTATTCACAATGTAATTGATACATTAATAATGGTGTTAAAAAGTTAAATAAAAAAAATTATTTAAATAAAATATTTTAATAAATAAAATATTTTATAAAGAGAAAAATATATTTTACTTAAACAAAGTTATAAAAAAATTATATTAAATTACTAATATTATTAATTTATTAATGCAGTTAAAATTTATAAAAAAATATATATTTAAATTTTATAAAAACTAATATATTATCTAATATCTTAGTAAAATAAAAAATAAATTAGTTTTTTATAGATTAAAATTTTATGTAAACTTTTTTTATATAATTTTTACTATAAGTTATGAATAAATTTTTAAATAGTTTAAATATATGATAAAGCTTTCATAAATTATGTTATGTATAATTTAGTTTTAGTTTGTAGAGATTTATTTAATATTTTTCTTTTTTTCTTTTAACATGAGTATTTATAAGTTTATGCAAGCAAATTAATAATAAATATTACTTTTAAAGTAAATTTTAAAAAATTAAAGTAGTAATTATAAAAACTAACCAAATTAATATACTTAACAACTTGTAATATCACACAAATAAAGGGTTTTGTTTATATATTTAGTAATACACTTTTTAAAAGACTCTTTTAAACATAAGTTGTAATATTGGTTAAAATGGGTTGAAATCATAAACTTGAATGAGTTTTATATCTTAATTAATGTTTTATTTTATTTTTCTTCTATTATATAGTGTTTAATAAATTTGAATTAATAAATAAGAAGAAAGTAGTAGTAGTAGAATAAATGATCTGAATCAGTGGGAAATGTGCAGGGTTCATAACCATATCTTTCTGTGTATCTTTGTGGTTCCACATTTTATGACACGTGTCCTTTTAGGGTACTTATCCTTAATGTTAATTCGAACACCCATCACACTGTTCCCTTTAGGGTACTTATCCTTCATGTTAATTCCAACACCCATCACATTATAGACACATAAATACCAAAACGGTGCAGTTTTGTCTATGTAAGGAATCATGTGGTCCCCACCATTCTTCTTTTAGGCTTCACCCACCAATAACTCACTCCATTATCCACATGGACCATTTTTTTAAAGTCATCCTCTTGGCTTTGACTTTTTTAACTTCACAGTAGTGCATCAAATGGTGCACGGGTGCATAGAACCGTTGATTCATAGCTTAATATTTCTATTGTTGAAATTAAAATTAAATAACAATTAAAAAGTGAAAAAGAAATTAAAATTATATTTTAATTGGAGATTTGAATTAATGATAATGAACAGAGTTGAAAATGAAGACTTTGAAGTTATGAAAAAGCATTAAACAAAAAGTGAAGACTAAATAGTAGCTTGCATTCCTATCCTACTTCGGTTAGTATACGCGTGAAGCACGTGCATAAATTATCCCATCGACTCACGAAGTCTATGAAAGAGATAGAAGTTGAAAATGTATTTTAGTTAAATAAATAAAACTAAACATATTAATAATTAATAAAAAATAATATATTAATATTATTAACATTTTTTTATGGATTAAAAAAAATAACCATTTTTAAACATACTGTCTTTCGCTCTATCTATTTTAATTGCGCCCATCAAGATATTATGAGCAATTCACTGGGATAACCTTGTCATATAAATAAATAAAGCCAAAATCTGAAGATTTTTAATCAGAATATTTATAATTATTATGAACACTTATTAACCATTAGCACTCATATTTTTTCATCAATCTTCCTTAATATCTGAACCCTAAATGAAACCATGTATATCATGTCTTCGTTCTTTTTCACCTATGCTACGTCCCAAGGTTGTGCTAGAGGAAGTTGTAGATTGTATTATGGGATGAATTGAATTTTTGTGATGGAAGATGGATCTTGTTTTTGTGATAAGGGATAGAATGTATTTTGTAGATTTTAGAAGAGGACATGAGAGGTGTTGGAAGAGGTGGCATAAAAAGAGGAGGGTTTTGGAGATGAACGGCGAAAGAAAGAAGACGGTGATGAAAGATATACTGGCAGAGGAAAGCAAGGTGGAGAATAAGAGGAAGAAGAAAACATAGTGGATGTATGAAATTGACGAAGAATAACATATTTTACATTGATTGTTCCTAGAACATATTCTATATCAATTTATTAATAATCAATATAAAATATGTTATTATACATTAGTTATGTTGTGATCGAATTAATTTAATACATTTTATATTGGTTATTACTTATAATTAATTAATTGGTAAATGATAAAAAAAAACATTTTTTTTAAGTTTATAATATCTATATCAATTATTTAATTTTATAAAATATTTAAATAATTAATATAAAAATTAGTTTACACTAATATTATTAAAATCGGAAAGAATTATAAACTAACTAATTTTAAATTTTACTTCAATTTGGTGGTTATAATTGTGAATAACTAAATAACTTGTACAAATGTAATTTATATATAATTTTGGTGACTAATGTTTTTTTCATATTTTCATAACTAAATGCTATTTTTAATAATTTAAATATAGAATAGTATTAGTTTATTGATGATATAATTTTCTTTTAAATTAATAATTAAGTGTCAAAATTAAATAATAAATTATATATATATATATATCATAAATTTTATTTTATTTTAATTTTAAATACAATTATAAATATTATAATAATGATTGTTATTATATAATAATGTTGTAAGGACCCGGTGTGTGGTAGTTTTAGCAAAATAGTAGCTTAAGTAGTGAAGGGTGAAAGTGATTGGTAAAGTTTTAAAAAGAAATATAAATAAAAAAACTTAACCTTTCAACCTTCATTATTTTAAGTTTACCATCTTTCTAGAAAACCTTTTCTCTAAACTCTCTCAATCTTCTCTCTAACCAATTTTCCCACCTTCTATTATTTTCAAGATTTGAGTATACCATTGTAAAGCTTGCGGAGAATAGATCTACTTGGACCGATTAGAATTTCAATTTGGGTAAGTTCTCCATTTTTCTCCTAAGACCTGAGAAGAGGATTTTGTGTTTATGGGTTAAATCTATGATTTTAGGCACTTATAAAACTAATTGGAGCTTCTAAGCTTGGATTCATAAGAGAAATGGCTAATTGGACTGAGGAATTTGAGGTAAGGGAAGCTAGATCTTTGACTTTTCTTGTTTTTAGAAAATCTGTATTTTTGCTTTAAATTTGTGGAAATTGGATTGCTTTATGGTATTCTGCTTGTCTGATTGTGATTCGGATTGCATTGCATGTGAAATCGGAGCTCGGCCTGAGAAAATCCGCTGAGCGCAAGGGCCCTGCGCTGAGCGGATTTGTTACAGGGATGACTGTAAAATTTTGCTTAGCGCACAGTGCGCTCAACGCATGCAACTTGCGCTGAGCGGGATTTTACATCGATCCTCAGACGAGGAATTTGCTGAGCGGAGGGCATAGACTAAGCGCATGATGCGCTCAGCGCAAACTTGCGTTGAGCGGATTTCACTCGCTGAGCGAATGTATTTGCTGAGCGAATTTATCTGCTGAGCGGGCTGGGCTGCGCTGAGCGAATTTCTTTTGGTTTGTTGTTTGACTTTGGAGTTGATTTGAATTGATAGAAATCTGGTATATTTAAATATGCATGTGATACTCTTAGAAAATATATTTGATGCATGAATTGTAGTTTGGATGAATGAAAGTGAATATAGGTTTATGCCTGAGTATGTTAGAGAAAAGCAACTATGATGCATGAGGTGTAATTATGATGAATGAGAATGATAATGGGTATTATGTGTGTATGATTCTTGGAAAAATGAATATGATGCATGAACTGTAATCTTGATGAATGGAAGTGATAATGGGCTTATGATTGTGTATGTTAGAGGAAAGTAACTATGATGATGGGTATGAGTGGCATGTGGCATGTGGTAGATTAGTGTGTATAGATCTAGGAATATCATATAAGGTATCCAGACCTCAATGTGAGTCCTGGTCATGTAGACTAAGGCCACATGTGGTGAGAGGTCGATGGAGGTCCCATCAGTTACTCAGAGGAGGAAGCTAGATGGGGCTACCCTGATGTTGTGAGTAGTAAGGAGATGGCGCTGAGGTGAAAAAGACTCAGTTAGTCGATCGTGATAAGACCCGTGGTCCGTGTTTTGATACATCAGGTGCTAGCCTTAGATGTCTGAGATCCATACGGTCTTCCGGAAGACGTCAGTCTTGAATGTGATATGGGATGGGTAAATGTGAATGTGATTATGTATAAAGCCTTAGGTAGACCCTTACACTTGGATGTGATTATAAACAATATCTTATGTAGTTTACATAATTATGCATTGCTCTTTTGTATCTCTAGCTTACCTTACTTGTTTGGTGTTTTGTTTGATTGCTATGATCGTGTTCCTTACACGGGAGCAGGTGCTAGGTCAGGAGAGGATTCCTCATAAGGAGATAGTAGAACTAGGAAATTCATGTAATAGGGTTCTTGTAAATTTTTATTATAGAAAATAGAAGAATTTATCAAACCTTGTGAGACCCTATTTTGGGAATGTAATAGAATTAGTATTATGAAATAATAAGATATTATGAGTAATTTAGTATAATTAGCAATTTTAGGTTCGTTACAAATGTAACAATAATTTTTTAATTAATAATTATTTTTCAAATATGTTCGTGGTGAATATTGATTAACATCTTAATTTTCGAATGATTAAATTTAAAATACTTATATTTTGAGATTTTTTATATTTATTTATAATCTATATTTTTATGTATTATATGTATTGTTTATTTAAATTAGTTTTTTTTTATAATAATAATGTAACGATACATTATTATAATTAAAATAAAATAAAACAATTCTTAGACATATATAATTATATATAAAAGGAAAGAGAGAGATTTATTTATATCAAAATAAAAATTGAATATTTTTTATTTTATTTTACTGTTTATTTTTTTCAATTCAATAATTTAACATTATAATTCATCTTAATCTTTAAATTATAAAAAATATAAATAAGAAAGATAATGAATAAATAGATTTAAAGACTAATACATTTTATATATACCTAATTTATTAGACACATTATATTATTACACAATAATAGTACCATCAAACAATCTACATATAATGACAATAATGTCATTTCACATGTTTTTTAATCATAATTTAATATTCACAATATATTTTTTAACTATATAATACTTCTTCTAAAACTATTAGAATCTATGTTATAATAAATTATTACATTTCATTATCACAATATATTTTATCACTAAAAGAGAATGTGTTAAAATTTTGACATTAAAAATCATTAAAACATATTGAATATTTTTCACAAAATAGGAAAATGTTATATATATATTATGTTATATATATATATATATGAGCAAAGTCTTTTTTCTTAAATACTTCTCCTTTCAATTCTCTTGAGTTGTTTTTTCTTGAGTCACACTCACAACTAGTTTCTTAAATTAGGTGGCTCATCACTTGAGCATTGAGTAAATACTTAAATAATAAAATTATGAATTTAAATTTAACTCAATTTTTCTTAGGTCTCATCTTGCTCAAATCATTAATGGTCGCTCGAGTGTGGAATATTGTCTCTTTAGCAGTTAAGTAAAGAATTCAAGAAATAGAATTCTTACTTCCTACCACTATATCACTTAAAGAGACCAACATGATGTTTGGACAATATATATAAAACCATGATGTTTTTCCAAATTTAGCTAATTTGATTCACATGATCAAATATACTAACATATGAATTATAAATAACATATTAATTATCCTTTTTTAATAAGAATTTCTCAAAAATATCTTGTTTTCAAAACTACAACTTCAATAAACATAATTACAATTCAACTTTTACATATTTAATCAATAAAACATCAAACCAAAACAAAAATAGAAAAAAAAAATCAAATTCAACAATATCATGTTTCTAATAATTTTCTTCTTTAATCCAATTTCAAATAGTATATATATTTCTTATTTTTTATTCAACAATTTCAAAATACTCAATTGATCTCACAAGCAAACCACATTCTAATAATCATTATAAAAAACTTAATCTCAAATTATTTTCAAATTCACATGAAATTTAACATTCATTATTATTCAAATTCAACTCAAATATTTTAACATAAAGTACAACTTTGATCTAAGTTATCTGTCTTTATTTGTAAAAATCATTCTCTTCAAAGAATCGAAAAAGGTAGAAAAAGGTTAAAGATATTCAATGATCCTATAATTTACTTCAAGAAAGCCCTAATATAGAAAATAATCATATCACTATTGACTTAGACTAACAAGGATTCATATTTCTCTTCAAACTTCACATGAAAAAACTTAACAAAAAGAGAAAAATAATCTTAAAATTCGATGAAAAATAATACTTATCCTGAACAATTTTTTTTTCATATGAACTAGACTTGTCCTATACTAATTCCCAACTAAAATAGTTCAAAGATAAAGAAAGAATTTCAAAATTTTGTATAAAAAAGTTAGAGTATTTTTAACTTTACAAATAATGATTTTTAAAAAATAAGAAAGAAATTATTTAACTTTTTATTTATAACTTTAAAAATTTAACCAAAGATAATTTTCTCTCATCACAAATTTTAAACTTTCATCTAATACTTATAAAAATAGGTCCTAATGTATTTTATATTATCTTCTAAAATTTAATGAAGAAAAAGAATTTCCATGAAAAATTAAGAGTAGTTGATGGATCAAGTACCATAAAAACTATGAAAAAATCTATATTTTTTCTACCATACATCAATCTATTATATAAACTATCGACTAAAGGTTAATGACATATTAATTTATCACAAAAGTCATCTCAAATAATATTCTTGACAAAACATTAATTTATGTGTAATTTATTTTTTAAAAATACAATTTAACTCATATTTATATATATATATATATATAATTATGAGTTGTAATATTTATTAATTAATAAGTAAGAATAAAACTTAATAAATTAATAATTATGCATACATGATTTAATTTATATTTTATAAATAATAATAACTACATATAAGAATTTTATAAATATTTAATTAAATTTAAAATAACATTTAAAATAGAATTAATTGATAATATATATATATATATAATTATTATTAATCTTTATTGTTTGGATTAAAGAGAGAATTTGAGGGAGTGAAAAAAGAAAGAAATGAAGAGAAAGAAAAGAAAAAGTAAAATTATTTAAATTAAGAGAAAGAGAATGGAAAAAAGTGAAAATGAATGAAAAGTAAAATAATATTATTTATTATTAATAATTTTTTTAATTATTTATATTAAAATAAAAAAATTATTATAATTTTATTTAATATTTATTATTATTATTAATTTATTATTTTAATATTAGATTAGTTATTTATTATAATAATAATATATAAAATATATTAATATTTAAATATATATAATTAATTATATAAAAATATAATTGATTAAACATAAAAAATAATTTTCTACTCTTTTCTTCGCATATAATAAGAGAAAGATAGAGGAAGTAAATTTTTTGAAATTCAAATTTTTTCCTATTGAACTTTCATTTAAAATTCACACCTTTTACTTTCCCATATGCGAATTTTTTTAATTAATACATTATTATTTAATGAATAAAAACAATTACATATAATTAGCACACCATTTTAATAAAATTAAAATTTCACGATGAACTTTGAAAAATATTAATTATCAAAACTCAAATTTCAACTTCCTATAAACATAAACTTTACAATAACAAAAAAAAAATACAATCAAATTTAAATAATTAAAAATTTATATTTATTATAATTCTTAATATATACATTTGGTATAACTATTATATTGTTATTATTAGTTAATGAAATAAAGAAATATAATAAATTTATATTCAATATTTTTTAAAGAAATTTATATTCTATTAAAAATAAAATTACTTATTTTTTAAATTTAACTATAATTACATTTAATATGTTACTAAATATTTTTACAATCAAATTTATTTATTCTTATTTTTTAAATATTAATATAAAGATATATAATGTAAATGAAGTGGCACATGTTTAAAATCTATTAATCAATTAATTTTTTTTTATGATAAAGGTAAAATAATAAATATTTATTTTTACTTTTTTTATACCATATTTGTGAATTACCCCAACCATTGTATGTTTAAATTACTACTAACTCATTATTCTTATTTCCTAATATAGTGATGGTTACATTACGAGTAATTTTATGGAGAGGTGGGTCCCATGTTGAAAGCTCTGCCGTCAGATTTCCTGAGTTGACATTTGACAACGTAAAAACTGCCCAAATTATCACATTTTCGGTTCAGTCATCTTCTGATCCCGTGTGGTCCCCACTTTCTCACATGTTGTGGAACGAACGCCGCATCTGACCATTGCCTCTGTTGTTCTTTATATGTTTTTTTTTTTTTTTTTTTCTCTTTTTACATTGTCTTTCACGTTTCAATCGTTTCTCTATTTCTTATTTTTGTTATGTCCAAACTACTCTTTAATTCGGATTTTTTTTTTCTTTCATCTAGAAAATACTCCACTAAATAAAATTAAAATTAAATACTCACCTCTAGTCACCCGTCACTAATTTATTTTCTTAATAATCATAATAATTAATATTTACGTAAGTAAAGTAAAAAGTAATATAGGAAAGGATAATAACGTGTAAATATTTATAATTATACTATCATATTTTTTTTTATATACTTAATAATTTTTTTAATACTAATAATTGATGATAATATATAAAAGATATAATATTAAAAAAAAATTATTAATAAATAATAAATAATAATTATATAAAAAATATAATTTTATTTTCTATTTAAAATCTTAAAATTAATAATTTATATGTTTTGTTAATTTGTATATTATTTAATTTTTTCATTTTTATATAATATAAAATTTTAATTTATCTTAAATTTTAATAATTTTTTCTTCAGATGTAAATTAATAAATTTTATTTACTTTAATTTATATTATTGTTGTTTAACGGGAGATGTTTATTTAAAATTTATGTTAGAAATTTTTTAATATAAGAATTCACTTTTTAAAATCTCTCATCTATTTTTTTTTATACGTTCTCAGATAAATCTAAATTCTAATATCACCAATAAATATAAAAGAAAAGTATAATATTAAAATTTTTATATTAATAAATAATAAATAATAATTATATAAGAAAATAAAATATATTTTTTATTTAAAATTAAAGATATATTAACTTTTTTATTTATTTATATATTATTCAGCATTTCTTTTTTATTTAACCTGACATTTCCTCTAACTTAAATTCTAAAATTAAAAAAGAAAATTAATTATATCCTTAACACTTGTCATATGTAACTACTTACAAATAAAAAAAGGGTTGAGTGATTTGGGATATGTTTGGAATTGAAACGTACACTAACCTTTTTCTTGCATGATGGATGGCATTATAATTTTTTAGTAGAAAAAAAGAAAGACATTGCATTTTGCATGATACTCATGGTGGTGGAGGTGTTGGATTTTAGTTGGATTGCAGATGATAATATCGCTAATACAAATGGGTAACATCACGCCACGTGGATACCTTGCTTCTTAGGAACAAATACCAAAATAAGATGCTAGAAAACGAAGCTTAAGATTTTAAATAATAAATAAATAAAAAAAAAGACATTTTCCAATTCTTATTTTAATTTTTTTAGTAAAACATGTATATTATCCGTACACGGTTAAACTGATATAATTCATTCAACCAACGTAGGTTTACTCATTGTATAAAACTGAATATTTTAAGAATTTGTGAAAAACAATAAAAAATAATTATGAAATCAGATATAAAATCAGTATACCAAATCGGTATCAACAGATAAATTTTTAAAATATATTTTCTTTTATTTTGTAAAAGCTAATCTCACATAATTTTAAAATAAATAAAAGTACATATTAAATCAAGTTTACAAATTGGTATGAATTATTTTATCAATTATTTTCATAAAACATGTAATTTTATTTATTTATATATTTTATATCTTAATTTTATATAATTATATATTATATTAATTTTGTTAATTTTTATTATTATAATATAAACTTGTTATTGTTGATTTTGCGAAAATTTAAACATTGACTATTCATATATTTATGTCGGATCTTTACCTTTATTTTGAGTATTAAGAATCGAATTCAATTTTTTAATTTTAGTTTCGAGTACTATAAAATTACTATATTATATTTATTTAATAATACTTTATATATTATTATTGGATTATTATAACCATGTTTCACATTTAATTTAGTAATGTAATACCTACATTCAATTACAAGAAAAGTCAATGTGTTATAAATTCAAAACTTACTCTGGTTGTGGCTTTCAAATTTGCATTGGAATTCCTTTGCAAAGAACAAAAGAAGGCAACTACAACCTTCATATCACATATAACCATAAGTTACAATATTGATTATAGAGATAATAGATCTTACTATAGTACTACAATTGATGAAAAATTCAAAATATCTTATTCTATTCAAAATATCAATAAGATGAAAAATTCTATCATTCACAAATTTATTATCCGTGTTTCTAAATATTTAAAAATAAAATAAAAATGAATGAAATATCTTAAATAAAAAATAAAAATTTAAAGAAATAATATTTTTAAAATAACGAAGATAAAATATTTAATTATTTATTTATATATTTTAAAAAATTAATTAAATTAAATTTTATTCTTGATTAAAATAAAATATATTTTTTTAAAATTATTTTTAATTAAGATTTTACTGATATTTTTTTCATCCGATTTGAATATATGTTTCACAAGTATTTATTAAAAAAATAATAAAAGAATTAATTTTTCTCAATATTAAAATTATTTCATACGTAAATTAAATTCAAATTTTAAAAAGTTAAATTTACATATTAGTTTATGTATAAACTAATTTTAATATATGAGATAAAATTCTCAGTATTTATTTTTTATAAATGATTATGAGAGTTTATATATGCATATATCTAAAGAAGGGTTAGTATTAAATTAAGGTATGTTAGAGTTTAACGTGTGATAAGCAATTGAAATAATAAGGCAAGTTGAGAGAAGAGAAGAATAAAAGATATGGCTTAAGGCTCCATAATTGATTGACCCAAAAAATACGTCATTCGAATTTAATAGAGAGATGTATATTATATTCCATATTATGTATGTATTTTAGTATGAAACGATTTGATGCCTTGGATATTTCTAAGCCATAGAATAACTGAATCTTATTGTTGTTCGATGAATAATATATATGCTTCTGCATTTTCTTAACCCACCATTCCTCATGGATAGGATTAGGATTTCTCAGGGAATGAATGACCCATCACAAAATACTGATAATGAACGCCATACATATTTCCCAGATTCTACCTAATCATCCAATCTTTTCTTTCCTTTCTAAATTAAACAAAAACTTATCTTTATCTCCCTTAATCATCCCATTAATTTCTTAATTACCCTTATGCTAATTATATGAAAGTTTGATCATTTCTTCATCTATATTAATGGAGAATCAAATAGAAGGGAGAGGGTGGAACCAAGGAGTGACCATAGAGAAAAAGAATAAAGAGAGACAAGAAAGATCAAAGAAAGAATGAGAGAAAAAAAAGTGAAGAGGTAAAGAGAAGAGACACGGAGGTATTTCCATGAGAGGATAGAATTGACCAATTCAAAACCTTTGATTGGTGCAAAGTGGTATTTCCTAACAAACGAAGCCAATATTTGGAATATTTATAACTTCTTTATATTCATCCATAATGTTTGTGTTAGATATCTAGAGAAAGGGGTTAATAAAGAGGAAGGGATTAATTAAGGAAAAATTTTTACAAATAAAGTAAATCACAATTATATAAATGAATACAATTCTACCTTTACCTCTTATCTAAAATTTTAAGACTACAGATTTGTGTGTCTTTCTCTCTTATATATTATTCAACCTTCTTATTTTTATTCAATGGAAAATTTTAACTCACTTTAACTCTAACAGTTTGGTGTATCAAAATTATTTAAAATTAATTAATATTTATTTTAAAAAATAAATTGTTTTAAATTAGAAAAAAAAAGTTATTTTGTTCATATTTTATAATAGAAAATTGACAGAGTATTATTTAACAAAAATATTGTTAATAAGTCATTAGGCATTTAGAGAAACAATTGTGAAGTTTGATTTTGGGTCCTAATGTAATTATTTATTAGGGCTTTTTGAAAGGAAGCATGATCATAAGGTCAACACTATTAACACTCCAAGTGGTTTTGCCTTTAATTTTGACAACAGACCAGATTTTGTGGCATGTTACTTTGTTCCATCTTCCATTAAACTTTGTCCATGTTCTATATAAGATAGGCAAAGAAAAACATTCACACATTTCCTTCGTCTTCTTTTTATTTGGTCGATATATATTATTACATATATTATTATATTTTCTTTACATTTTTACAAAATCAAACAAACTCTTATATTACAATTAAACTCAAAAATAAATTTAAAATTTAAAACTTTTATAAAAATAAAAAGGTTATTGTTTACCCAATATATCCTCTTAAATAATTAATGATGACTTTCTCAATAAATAAATTTAGACGGTTAAATGGTAGGAGATTCATTTAACCATATCAAGTATTGAGTTTTTTTTTTTTTTTTTTTCATTTCGTTTGAGTTATTAAATATAGGAGTGAGAATGGTATTAATTAACACTATAGTTCTAATATTTGTTTTTATGATTTACTGAAATCACTAAATAAGAAGTCAGATCCGCATAAAAATGTGAATTTAATAAATGTAATTAAATCATAAAAAAAAATAAAAATAGAATTCTAGAGAAATACTTTAACATTTTTTATTATTAAAATATTTTAGACAGTCAACTATATTATTTTAAAAAATAATTTTATTTTTTTATTAAAAATATAATTAGATATTATTATTAAAATAAGTATAGAATATAATATATATATATATATATATATTATAAATTTGGTATGAAATTATTTATATAAAAGAGCGTATCAATACATTAAATTAAATAATTATTTTATAAATTATTAATAATATAAGTATTTAAAATATAAGATATTATATTTAATAAAAGTAAATAAATAATGATTAAGTCTGATTTTAAAAAAATAAATTTAAGGATCACATATTTGAAGAAGAAGAACAATAGTAGTCAAAGTTTTAAGAATTAGTTTTTATTGACTTATTATTTGAGAAGACTATGTTGAGTGTATTAAAAAATGGAAAGAATGTCAGTTCAATGGAAATCTCATTCACTATACACTTGAGAAACTATTTCATGTGATATCGTCCTAGCTTTTCGCAACGTGAGGTATGGACTTTGTTGGTCTTTTCCCATCATCCAAGGGACAATGTATGTTTTTGTTAGTCGCTATCTTCACTAAATTGATTGAAGTGAAATTATTGGCTAAGATTATTACCTAACAAGTACATAAGTTCGTGTGGAAGAATATTGTTTGTCAGTTCGGAATTCCCCATACTATGGTCATAGATAATGGTTGTCAATTCATTGATAAGACTCTTGAAGCTTTTGATTAAGGTCTCAGTATTTGACATGTCACTAGCTCGGTGGAGCATTCGCTGAATAATGGTTAAACTTGAGCAGTCAACAAAGTCATCTTGAATGAACTAAAAAAGATATTAGAATTACCGAAGGACAAATGGGTCGTGGAACTACTTAAAATTATCTAGCATACAGATGTACATCACATTCAACCACGTCTGAAACACCTTATAGCTTAACATATGGTGTATATGTTATGATCTTAGTTTAGGTTGGAGAAACAAGTTTGAGAAGGCAGTTTTTGATTTTAGATGAAAATAATGAAGGTATGAGGATTGAGTTAATATGGTTGACGAGCTCCAAGATAGAGAGACTATTAAACAAGTAGCATGTCAGATGAGGGTGGCCAGGAGATTCAATTCCAAAATCAAACCAAGAAACTTCCGAGAAGGTGATCTCATCCTACAAATACAAAGTTTGGCACGAAAAGACCTCACAGAAGGAAAGTTCGCTTCCAACTGGAAAGGTCCATATAGGATAACTAAAGCCTTAGGGAACAAAGTGTACCTTCTACAAGATATGACCGACAAACATCTATTACAGTCGTGGAATACAAACCTATTTAAATTTTATTACAGTTAACTTGTGTAATTTGCTTCATTTACTTCATTCGTTTCTTCCCCCAACAAAGGCAATAAACATGTTTTGGATGATTCCACAAAACTATGAATTTACCAAGATGATTTTCAAGATGAACAACTTTCTTAGTTGAGGAAGCTTCACTCAATCATGAGTGATTCCTCCCGAGAACATAAACGCAATCTACTTAACTAAGGAAACTTCGTGCAAACACGTATGATCCCTCTCAAGTTAACCACTCTATCCTACTCAACCAAGGACACTTTACTTAACCACAAGTGATCTCTTTCGAAGATTATTAAAATCAGGCTATTCAGGAGAAAGTAATTCATCTCTCTCGAGAATGTTAACTTAACCTACTTGACATAGAATATTTCACTCAAGTCATTTTTTATTGTTCCTCTTGGGATAAATTCTACGAGTTATCGATCACTTAATCAGATAAGTCATTCGAATACTCCATATTAAGAACAAGCATAAGTATGGGAAAACAAATATTTTCATTTAATATTCATAATTTACATAGAAGAAAGTTGAAGATACAAGAAGCCTAGTCATCTACAAGAGTTGCAGCTCTATATCGAAGCCGACATTGAACTTCTCGACAGTAATAGGTTGATCATGTTCTGTTAGATACACTGCCTAATGGACTCCCTCTTGAAAGCCTACTTCATGCTCATGGATGAAATCATGTTTCAACTCCTAAACTTGTTCTTGGCTCGCGGCATGGGCCACTATTGCAGTTGTCAAGTTGCGATCAAGCCCTCAAATATCATCCTTAGGCTTGTTCTTAACTTGCTCATTCCAAAGCAACATGTCTCGCATATCAGCTTCAAGTTTAGCATGCAACTCCTCTGATTCCTCCAAGGGTGCATTCAGTAAAGAGTTAGATAATGCACCTTCTGACTTCGATAGTTGCTCTTGCAAATGCATCAGCTTGGCAAGGTTGCCTTCTTTATTCGCTAACTATTGCCCAGTAGAATAACCCACACTTGGAATTTAAAAAATGTTGAGGCCACCTTGCCATTGTTGGCCTTCTCTAAAAAATCTTGGTCCACCTTCGATAGGTTGAATTGTATACATTAACTCATGAGTAAAACATCTTCACAAACTCGAAGAAGACGAACTTGGACTCGAAGTCACTTGACTCCACTTAGGAGAACTAGGCATTTCACGTCTTCAAACTGTCTTGTGCTTCTTCCTTTCGACTTGTTGGGGTTGAGCAACTTGCTCCGCTAATGGCATAGTAGTAGCTTGTGCTCGAGCACTCTCAACTACAACCACAAGTTCCTCATTGACCAACCTAAACAAATTCTTCAAGATTGCTAATCCGGCTATTAAAATCCCTACAACAAACAAAATTTAGCAAAGTTAAAAATCATAAGTAACTTAAAGAAATGTTAAAACTATATACACCATCCACATCTGCGAAAGAAAGGGGTTTATAAAATCGCCAAGAAAAGGTCGAGGGGGCAATCGATTGAGAAGGTCTAGCACCCGAATGTCATTAGGCTAGCATGTTGGATCTTGGCCAACACAGATACTTTCGGGGGACCCTTATCCAATATAATGGAAACTTAGGTTGGTCCCCCTCAAAGAACAAGGTATTCCCAACTTTTTCAATCATGACCTTGAAGAACCCTGTCTTAAAGTTCTTATAACTGATAGTTTATGACCGAAATAGTACATTAGAAGACTGACCAACAAGTGACAACCAATTAATCCGCTCAACCCCCCGAGTGTAATAGTAGTGCAAATATATTGCCAGGGTTGAGAAATACGAAAAACTTGTAATGACACCCAACTATTGGGATATAGCTACTAGGCACCATGTTCAATACACGCAGCACTCCAACTGTAAAGTTGTCAATAGGAAGTTTCACTTACACGTTTGACAATATGCAAGCATACATATAAAATAACTCTTCCTCTAAATCTTCGTAGTCGTGGCATACACGATTTAAAGGAGAACACCTCCTTGCTTTGATAAGGTCTTGAGTGTTCTCAACCAATAACTTGTGGTTTTGGAAAAAAGAATTCAACTCCCTCATCGCCGAAATCTCGAAACATACAACAGTATGTTTAGGGTTACCCAATCGTAACCTTCTCGGGGGAGGTCACGGTGAGACCACTCCGCCATTTCTCGTTCATCCAAAGATGAACCGCATTGCCCTGGGCTCACTACCCCCTCATCCCGGCCTTCCTCGACAGACATCACCTAATGATCATCGTGATTGAGACTAACACTCACCAAAGATGATCTTGAAGATGTAGCAAATAAAGATGAGGAAGACACACCGGCTAAGGTAGAGAACTCGGACAAAGAAGAAGAGTAGTTGAAGAACACGAGAAACTTCTTGAATGAAAGGAAGAAAGAAAAGCTAAGCAAAGTAAAATGTGTGATAACCCATCAATACTAACTCTTTTTATAGAGTGAATTGCTTACGGTTATCGAATCATCACCAATCCACAATTGACGGTTACTGAACTATGACTAATTCATAACTGTCGGATTGAAATGTCATAACTATCGGATTGAAATCCATTTAGGTAATCATCATGTCTACCCTTACAGAATCAATTACACCGTAGTGTGCCTTGAGCCCCTTTGCATGTCAACTTCCCACTTTTTTGAAAAATATTTTCCCACCTCGATCACCGTACACCTACTTTTAAATTAATGATAGTTGCATACATGTTAACCGATTTAGTCGCTTCAACCTAAGTATATGAGACTAAGGACACTTGCGTACTAGATGACCTCGACCTAAAAAGTCGAGACCTAGGAGGTCATGAGGACCGACATGTCTTCGGGCATATCCAAAAGGTATTCAACCTTAATATTCAAAATCCAATAAAATTGGGTTAAGAAAGATTGAGTTTAACAAATCTCTTACACCTATGAAATACGTTAAGACTCATTACTTTTACAAAAATTATGTTAAGACCTGCTATTTTCACAAAATTTGCTCGGAATAATATATCATACCTATTAAATCTTATAATTTGAATTGTAATATACTAATAAATAAATATTATAAAAAAAATATTAATAAAATATAATTATTTATTTCTAATCGTATAATAAATACTAATTATATCGTATTATTGATTTAAATATCAAAAAATATATATAATATATATATATATCCGAACTTGTTTGAAGATTCCCTATAAATATATAACACTAAAGAAGATATAGAGATAATAGGTAAATATAATACCATTTTTTTTTAATTAGGCATATGGAATTTTATTTTATTTTAGAAAAAACTTAGTTCGATAATTTTTTTTCTCTTAAACTTTGACAACTGATAGAAATTAAAATGTAAACAAAAGAACTAATATAAAAAAAAAAATTAACTACCATAATTTAATATATCAGTAAAATCTGAAGCATATCCAGAAACTTCAATCATCGTAAAACTAATTATGAATATGAAATTTAGACACACTTAACAAGAAACGACGAATAAAATGTTATGCGTGGTGTGCGTGCGACATTGGTTGGACGCCACGAAACATTGCTGCTTTCAAATGGTCCACCTCGCGTCAATAACTGTTTCTATCCATTGAATCAAACAAACATATTCTATTTAATATAAAATTTCAATTAAACTAACTAAATATTTGTGGTTTCATTTTATTCATTTTTTACATTTTTATTAATATAAAATTATTCTATATTTTATAATTAAAATATCATCATATAAAGACATATAATGTAATTTCTTCTCATTTGAATATTTAAATATAATTTAATTAGTTTTAAACGTATAATATATAGTTAAATACAATATTTGATTTAGTTTTATACTTAATTTTCAATTTGAAATTCAAATTAAATAATTAAGTTTTGGAAATAATAGTAAAAAGTTTAAATTTATTTTAATTATTTTTAAAATTGATTCGATTGAAATATTGTAATAAATGTTATTCTAATTTCAAATCTTGATCACAGACCAATCTAACAATACCCTTTAATGAGAATCCTTTGAAAGAATATCACCAAAAAGAAAATAATTGATAAAAGAAACAATCATTAAGTTTTGGGAATTATTTTGAAAATTAAAATTTTAAATTTTAGGATTATGTTTACAATTTAAAAAAAAAAAAAAAAATCTTAAACACTATAGAAACCGGTTATTTGCTTGTTTACCGTCTATAACCGGTGATTTATGATGAGTCAATCCCTCTCTTACTTCCAAATAACAACACGTCCTCCTCTAAGCCACCACCTACCCACTTCTGCATGTCTCCAAAACCCTTTCACCTTCTACCATTAAAATCATCATTAATATTTTGAAAATTATTTTCTATTAATTCAATTCAAATACCCTCATAGTGTCAAATTTATTTCACTCTCATTCAATTATATATTATTATTATCATATAATTATCAATTTTTAATTTTTTTATAAATTATTTTTAACATTATTTCCAATTAATTAATAGTATCACTTTTTTTGCATTTATAATATATGGAATTAAAATCGATTATATATACTCATTTTAATACTATAATAACTACTTTCTCCATTTCTTAACTCTAAATTTGTTAGATATTTTTATATTTCACATTTTCAAATCCAACCTATTATTAATTTCCTTTCTTCCTTTAAAAAATATAGTTATTTTACAAATTCAAGTTACATTTGTCATATACTAAATCATTAATTTTAAAAATTAAAGATAAAATAAGACTATCATTTCAAATAAAAATAAAAACATGTAATGATACAACTAAATCTACACGTTTTACTATAATTCAGGCATTTAAATAAAATATTTATAAATTAATTACATAAAAGTCCTTAATTATAAAATATCTAATTTTTAAAATTTATGTATACCATTCTTATTTTTATTAAGACCCTCTCATATATTCTCGAATAAATATTAAAAATTATTTTATTAATTAATTTTTCAAGTAATTTTTATGAATAAATATTATTATGTATTATGATTAAATTTAAGTTAAGAAAAATAAAATAATAAATTACTTAAAATTTATTAATTTTTTATTAAAACGAAAATAAATGTAAATGTGACTGTAAAGCTCATATTTTACTATTTTTAATGTGAGAAATAACTATGGTGAATTATTTCTATTAAAATTTTATGATGTGTGACTACGATAAAAAGTATTAAATTTTAAAGATTAAATTTTTTAATAATTAATTTAAATTATTGAAGATTTAATTATTTTTTTAAAGTATTTGCCTTTAAATTTTTTTAACCCTTTTTTTCTTTCTGTGGTATTTTATGTTATTATCAGAAGAAAATAAAATAAACTAAAGAAGGCGGGATAAAAAAAAAAACAAAAGAAGGCGCGCAGTGAAGAGAATCCGACACGTCAAATTGAATGCAACGGCGCGCGGTTCAAGGTATGTTAAAAGTTCGGATCTTTAAATTGCTGTTATTTTAGATTTTATATAAAATTATAATTTAGATAAAAAAGATATGATTTTCTTTGATTATTACTTTATATACGCAAGATTTTCGTACAAATAATCTAATCTTAATTGTAATAAAATTAATTATGATTCTTGAAATTATTCATTTATTAAATTATATTGATTTAACATATATTGACTAAACGTAGTAGTATTGTCTTTTAAAAGATTTTATTTTATTATAAATTTATATATGAAAGATTCTATATTTTTTCTCATATTTTTTATTATAATTTTTTGATTTATAAACACTAACAAATCTTAATTAATTTAAAAAACTATTTACAAACCTTGAATTTATTAAAAAAAAATCCACACATTTTACCTTTATTTTAAAATATATTAATTCTATCAACTTTTTTTTTTCATATAATTATATTTTTAATATTTTAATTGCTTTTTTATGTATTAATTATATTTTTCATCTTTCACTCCAAATATTAAGTTTTTTTTTTCCTGAAATATGTTTTCAAAAAACATTTTTCTTTCAAACTTTTGTAATTCAAAATTTTATTTTCAAATTAAAACTTCGAGTCTATAATTTTGTTACAATTCAAAAGTCTGAAACTTTGTAAGGACCCAGTGTGTAGTGGTAGTCCTAGCAAGATAATGACTTAAGTAATGAAGGATAAAGGTGATTGGTAAAATTTGTAAAAGAACTACAAATAGAAAATTTAACCTTTTAACCTTCATTTTCTTAAGTTCACCATCTCTCTAGAAAACCTTCTCTCTAGACTTTTCTCTACCTTCTCTCTAACAAATTTTCCAACCTTCCATCCTTTTCAAGATTTGACTACACCACTGTGAAGCTTGAGGAGGATAGAACCACTTGGACCGATCAGAATTTTAATTTGGGTAAATTTCCTAATTTTTTCACCTTTGGCCTGAGAAGAAGATTTGGAAATTTTGGGTTAAATCTGTGATTTTATGCGTTAATAGGACCAATTGGAGTTTCTAGGCTTTGATTCATAAAGAAATCTGCTAATTGGACTAAGGAATTTGAGGTAAGGGAAACTAGAACTTTGACTTTCATTTTTTTCTAGGAAATCTGTGTTTTTGCTTTGAATTTGTCGAAATTGAACTGTTGTATGGTATTCTGCTTGCCTATGTATGATTCGGAACCAACATGTGAAATCGGAGCTCGGACTGTAAAAATCCGCTGAGCGCAGGGGTCCTGCGCTGAGCGGATTTTGTGACAAGGATGACTGTAAAATTTCGCTTAGCGCACAGTGCGTTCGGCGCACAAAATTGCGCTGAGCGAAATTCTACAGCGAGCAGCAGGCGAGAAATTTCGCTGAGCGGAGGGCGGGGCTCAGCGCACTACTGCGCTGAGCGGATTTAAAAAAAAAAAAAAAACTTTGCTAAGTGGATCTGTACTGCGCTGAGCAAATTTCTCCCTATTAATTTGATTTTTAATTGAGTTGAAAAGGTGAAATTTGAATGATGTATGTATGTATGATGTATGAACTGTAAATTTAGTGAATGGAAGTGATAATGAGTTGTGACTATGCATGTTAGAGGAAAGTAAATATGATGATGGATCTGAATGATATGTGGCATGTGGTAAAATAGTGTGTATGGATCTAGGGATATCATATAAGGTATCCAGACCTCAATGTGGTGAGAGGTCGATGGAGGTCCCATCAGTTACTCAGAGGAGGTAGCTTGATGGGGCTACCCTGATGTTGTGAGTAGTGAGAGGATGACGCTGGGGTGAAAAAGACTCAGTTAGCCGGTCGGTATAAGACCCTCAGTCCATGGTTTGATACATCAGGTGCTAGCCTTAGATGTCTGAGATCCATACAATCTTCCGGAAGGAGTCGGTCTTGTTTGTGATGTGTGAATGTAAACCATGTGTGTAAAGCCTTCGGTAGGCCTTTACACTTGATTGTAATAGAATTTATTTATCTCTGCAATTTGTTTTAATTATGCATGCTTATATATATCTCTAGCTTACCCTGCTTGTTATTTTGTTGTCTTTCCTTGACTGCTATGATCGTGTGTGTTGCACGGGAGCAGATGCCAGGTCAGGAGAGGGCTCCTCTACTGGGAGACCGTAGATTTAAGAGATTGTAATAGGACTGTAGTAAAATATGTTATGTATTTTAAGACTCTTATTTAACCTTTTTGAGGTATCTTTTGTAAATGTATTAATATTTAGTACTTAAATATTTAGATATTATGGGACTGAGTAGTATAATATAGTAAAACTGGTATGTTACAAACTTCCCTTTCGCATATTAGTAATATTTTAATTTCTTTTAAGATATAATAAGTATTTTTTTCAATTATACCATTATTTAAAATAGTGATAATTAATGTTTTATTAACTATTGTAAGACAATTTGGGTCTGTGTGGTTTTTTTTAAAGAAATTGAATAAGACAATTAATATATAGTATTAAAAAAGAGAAAAAAAGGAAGAAGAAAATTTAATGAAAAATAGAAAATATTTAATGTTGCACAGGTTTTATAAAACTTATATAAATACAAAAACAATAATTTTCAAAACTTGATTTATAAGAAGAAATTGAAAGAGTAATACTATTCTTATATCAAAATCTAAAAAACTATTTTAAATAAATTATCGTAAAATCAGATGTTTTTTCATTTATTTATTTATCAATATAATTTGACATAACCTTTTTATACTCTTTTTTTTAAATATCATTACATTATTTTGCATTAGAATCACTTTATGTGTGAAAAAAGATCGTAAATAATTTATTTGAGAGTAAATATTAATTAATTATTTCTTACTTAACTTTTTTTGTATTTCTTACTTAATTTGTATTACTGTTAAATTAAATAAATAATTAAATGTGAAAGAGAGAGTAATTAATAGTTATAAATAGAGAGTAAGTTATATTTGAAATTAAAAGTAAGTTTTTTGAAAAAAAGAGAGGGAATTAATGAATAAAAGAAAGTTTTAAAAACATTAAATAAATTTTTTTATTTAATAATTGAATAATAGGAAAGTAATTAAGTAAATGTTTGATGTTATTTTATAAAGAGAAATAATACCATATTAAAAAGTGTAAGACAGATGGACAGTTTCTGAATTATCTTTTATGTAAATGTAAGGATATTTATATAGAAATTATGAAAACAAGGAAAAATTTAAATTAAATAAAAAAATTATTTTATTTATTAATTACAACCATCTTTTTTGAAAAATGTGAAGTTTAAATAAGAGGAAAAGACAGTAAAAAGAATAAATTTAAAATGAAAATCTAGTTTGTATTTAACGGGTTAAAAAAATGGAATTTTAACTTTATCACCAGTAGAAGAAAGAGGTATATGAAAAGCCACTAATTTTTTGTAAAATAAAATAAGAGGAAGAAGCATTATTAATTAAAATATGAGAGTGAACTCATTACTTAATAAAATCAAAGATTTAAACATATACATCAAATTATTTAATTTCAGAATCAATATGTCATGAAATTGTCCTTAAAAGTGATTTGGCAGATGAAATAATTAAATGTGTAATTATTTTAATGTATTAGTTAATGTTAACAATAATAGTAATTAAATATAATGGAGAGAGTAATAAATATATGCATCAATATTTTATGTATTAAAGGTGAAATTTAAAAAATATTGAATATTGGGTTTAATAATTATGTTAATTAGGGAAAGATTTAAAAAAATATTTAATGTGAGAGATTTGATAAGAGGATAATGAATAAAGAAGAAGACAAAATCTGTTTGAAATTTAGAATTCTCTTAGAATAATTAAAATTAAAATTAAAATGAGATTTTTCTAACAAGGTTAATAATAAATAATAATAATAAGATTTTATTTATAGAAAAAAAAAGATAGTGATTAGTATAAAATGAGTAGTAACCTGAGTGGTGGGACCCAGGAAACTGGGTCAGGCTAAGAACCGCTTCATCGGTCCTATCTATATCGTGGCACATTGGCTACCTACTTACAACTTTTAATTAGTTCATGCTCCACTCTTTTTATCTTTTTATCTTTTACATTTTCTTTTAGTATAAATAAATAAATAATAATAAAGATATTAGAGAGAAAAAGAGCGAGCGCAGAGACACTTCTCTTTTTCTACGTTTTTTCATCCAAACTTTCTCTCCCCAACACAACCATCGCGTCTTGCTGATCAAAGTCAAAACCCACCCAAAAAGACCACAACGATTCACAGAACACCCTTTATATCCTCTCTCCCTTTCAACACAACTGGTTTTTCCTTTCCACAACAGTTTCTTAAGCACGCGGTATTTTTGTTTTCTCTCTCCTCGGTGTAACAACATTGCTACCACAGGTAGCCAAAGACATCATTCAGATTGTTCTTTTGTGTTGTTTTCTTTTCCCTTTCTTTGATTAATTTCCGGCTTCAGTTTTTCCCTTTTCCCTTTTTTTAGAGCAAAAAAAGGCCTCTTTCTTTTGTTTTTCTTCTTCCCGTGAGAGCCTTTTCAGTGCCGGAATCTTAAACAACAACACAACAACGACGCAAACACACAACGTTGTTTCTTGTCATTTACACTGGCATGCGTATTTGTGTTGCTCTCTGCTTTCTTTTAAAGCTTGTCTATCCAGTTTCCTTCTGCCGAACATTAATCCAATCGAATTTTGCCAAACTGGGTCATCCCCAAAATTTTAAAACTTGGTTAATTGAATTTTCATTTTCAATTTTCAAATTGCAATCTTTGATCATTGATTGTCGATATATTTTATTACCCTTTTGACCCTTGTTCGTGATTGGTGTGTGCAGGGATCGAGGCGGCAGTATCCTAGTGACGATCACATTAATGATAAGCGGAATTTGAGTTGTCCATTTCGTGTTCTGGTTTTGGATCTGCGAGGATGAAGTCTTGGTCAGTGGATGACTGGAGGAAGTACTTTGGGTCTGCGAATTCGGATATATTTGAGATAATTGAGAACGCCATAATTGTGGCGGCTTCGGATTGTCCGAAGGAGTTTAGAGTGAAGAGGGATACGATTGCTGAGAGGCTGTTCTCTTCCAGGTTGACTCGCTGTGTGGGGTGTGACCGTGTGGAGTTGGCTGTGAGTGGAGTTGGTAAAGAGATTGATGATGGGGGTTGCAAGAATGGGGTTAAAAGAGATGAGGGTGAGTTACCAGGAGCAAGCAAAGATAGTGAGGTCAATGATGGTGGAGATGGGGATGCAGAGATTGATGTGAACGGTGTTAGTAACTATAGTTTTGGCGAGGCTGAGGCATTAACTGATGAGATGGATGAAGAGACTCAGTATCTAGGGGAGATTTTGAGGATCAAAGATGTTCTGCTTAACCGTGAAGAAGAGGTTTGTCTTACTCTCACCCCTTCTCTCTCTCTCTCTCTTTCTCTCTCTCTCTCTCTCTCTCTCTCTCTCTCTCTCTCTCTCTCTCTCTCTCTCTCTCTCTCTCTCTCTCTCTCTCTCTCTCTCTCTCTCTCTCTCTCTCTCTCTCTCTCTCTCTCTCTCTCTCTCTCTCTCTCTCTCTCTCTCTCTCTCTCTCTCTCTCTCTCTCTCTCTCTCTCTCTCTCTCTCTCTCTCTCTCTCTCTCTCTCTCTCTCTCTCTCTCTCTCTCTCTCTCTCTCTCTCTCTCTCTCTCTCTCTCTCTCTCTCTCTCTCTCTCTCTCTCTCTCTCTCTCTCTCTCTCTCTCTCTCTCTCTCTCTCTCTCTCTCTCTCTCTCTCTCTCTCTCTCTCTCTCTCTCTCTCTCTCTCTCTCTCTCTCTCTCTCTCTCTCTCTCTCTCTCTCTCTCTCTCTCTCTCTCTCTCTCTCTCTCTCTCTCTCTCTCTCTCTTCATTTTATTTTCGTCTTTCTGATTTTTTTTTCTGGGGTGCTTTGCTGTTTTCAAAGAAATGTGGATGGCATTTTGGTTTTCTTTGAAGGTTTGAGTTTTGCTTATTCTTCTTTGTTTCTTGTTGTAACAGTCTGAGTCTGTGTTATTTGAATCTTTGAGGAGGCTTCAACTGATGGAGCTCAGCGTCGATTGTCTCAAGGTTTGAATCGAATCTTCCCTTGTTACTCATTCAATTGAAAATTCGGACAATTTGTTTTGTTCCTCTCCTTTCGGCTCCTGTAAGACTTTTTGCTTAACTTTGCCAGGCAACTGAGATCGGAAAGGCTGTCAATCCTCTCCGAAAACGCGGATCACAGGATATTCGTGAACTTGCAAAGACACTTATCGAGTATGTATTAGTTCTTTGTATCATTTGGTTAATTGGCGTGTTTTATAGGGTAGTTTAGTCTGTTTATCTGGATCAATATGTAATGGCTTCTAATTGGTTTCTTCTATTCCAATTATTGGTTTGCTATTCTTTTTGTTTGTGTTAGAGAGAGAAAGAGACAGACAGTGGAGGTCGATACAGTTTACTTTTCTTGTGCTGACCCTCCTGTGATTCACTGTCATAGTTACCCATCCTCAAATAGTTAACGGATATTCCTTTTTCAGAGTCATCAGATGTTAGATGTAGTTCGTCTTATTTTGATTCTTAGTTCGTCTCACATAGGATGCTTTTTTAGCTTTGATAAAAGATATTTAGATAGATGAATAGCCAATTAAGGTTACAATGCAAATCATACTTATGCTAGCACATCTCAACTACTTAAGTAGCCTAGTTGTTTTGGTTGATATTAATGTACTTGTTTAGATACGCAAGCTGTTTAATTTGCTCACTTGTGTACTGAACAACTTGCATTCTAAACTTTTCTACCTGACTTTGTAGTGGCTGGAAACAAATGGTTGATGAATGGGTCAAGGCCACTGCTACCACTGCTATTGCAGGTAGAAATTTGTATCTGCCTTCATTGGTTACAATCAGAATCATCCTGCAGCCTTTTTTGTTCATGTGTGATAATGGCTTCATTAAATGCTTTTTAGCTTCAGATGAAGGCACACCAGATTCAGTTAATCCATCTGTTGTTGATGATGAAGAAGAAGAAGGACTTCCATCACCTCCTATGGATGAAGGGGCCTTCTTTGTTGCTCCAACTGGTTCCATGGAACTTTCCCAGGTATTTGCTTGTGTTTTACCCCCCCTTTCTGTTGTTGCGAGCTTTTTTATATTTAGAGACTGACTTGTACTTCTCTCTGTTGATTGTCACATCTCTCAATGATGTAAAGTTCTTTGATGGCATGGATGATGATGGAAGTAAGTTGAATTTATTATCTCTTATCCTTTGTCTTCTGTATTTTAATCCCCCAGGTCTTAATTAATGATTATGATTGGTAAATTTTGTTTCAGATCCTCGACCAAGTGGCCCATCCCACAAGAACCGTGATAATAATGGCAGAAAGCCAGCCATCCCTAACAGGGAGGGTAGGAATCAACAACCGAAGAAAAATGAGGCTGCTATGCCTGTGAGGCCAAATAAGCCAGTAACCACTGATTCATTCCGTGGCAGACCCCCTCTATCAAATATGCAGAGAAAAAGTAATGTGGAGCCAAAGATGCAACAAAAAATAGAGAACAATTCAATCACAAGAAGGCCTCCCATTGGTCAGGTAGATGTAAGGAAAAATCTCTATGTGAATCAAATTTGTATGTTTATTATGTGCTCTCTGACCTTGATTTCTACTCTATCAGAGATCCATGCATTCAGATGATCGGGCTGTTGAAGTGAAGCTAGAAGCCACCAAGAGGAAACTTCAGGAGAGTTATCAACAAGCTGAAAATGGTTTGTCATTCCTTTTCCAAAATCTATGATTATATTCTATACCCTATGTTATTTAAGTTGTCACTACTCCAGTACTTTCTACATTCCGAACCATTCTTTTACACAAAAGTTAATTTCCTTGCCATAAGTGTTGGATTTGGTGGATCAAGTTTTATAAATTAGAGCTTGGGACAATATATTATAACACACTAGATGTTTTGTTGTACACATTCCTCATTTGCTGTTAATTGATGAAACTGACATTTAATTTTTACATGCAGCCAAGAAGCAGAGAACAATACAAGTAATGGAAATAAATGATCTCCCGAAGCATGTTGTCCACCGAAATCCACATCAAAAACCTGGTTATCACAATAGGAACCGGGTTAATGCTCGAAGATAGATCATTATTTCTATGGTGGACCAGAAGATTTAGCAGCATGTCCAAGCTGTTTGTTCTATGTATTTGAAGACTGGTCCCCTTGACTGTAGAGAAAATAACAACATCCAACATCCATTCGTGATATGGTCTTTGCATAGGATTATTCCGGTTGAGGGGGAAGTAAACCTCAAAAACTGTTTATTTCCCGCATTATAGGAGTTTAGGACTAGGAGTAAAGGTGGTACATAGGAGTTTTTGTTAATCGTAGGTTGCATTTAGAAGAGGACCCTAACTTGGCACCTCTACTTTTGACTTGCTTCCATAATGATTGTCTATAGAAAAATCTCGATTGTTTCTGGACAGTTTTCTTGTCACATATGACTTACTAGGGTATCATATCTAAGTTATAGAGTATATATACACCATTTGGAAGTGCTTTGTCGCTACCTCAATGGTCTTTAAACTCTTTCATGTGATTATGGTTGAAGGTGTATAAGAATTTCAATATGAAATAACATTAAATCATTTTTTTCATTCATGCCTTTTACTTTTTTAAAGCAATTTTCAGTCTTTATTAGCATGAAGAACTTTAGCATATATGTATATATATTAATGAATTGAGTAGGTAATCGCTTGAAGTGATTAGGATAGGATTGTTTTTATTCCACTTGTGAACAATATTAATGGCAACAAAAACATGGTTTCGATTTATGGTTAAAAAAGGTGACTCGTCATGTTGTGAAGTTTATTATTAGTAACCTTGTTTTCATCCATCGTAATTACTAAAAAGTTGGTCCAAGTCAAATGAGAACTTTTGCTGTTCTTTTCTTCTTGTGTGGGTTTGGTTTGATAGTAGAATAGAATAGAATAGAAAAGAAAAGAAAAAAGAAGAATACGCAGAAGGATGGAAGAGTGACCCTTGATGGATGGCATTGGACATAGAAGAATGGAGAATTTGGTTTGGCAGGGTTAAATATTCTACGGTCTGCACCGTTTAAAAAATTGAAAATAGATGGTATGAATATGATTATGACCATCACCATGAGAGAGAAGAGAGAGAGAACGTGCAAAAGTTGGAGGATTTTTTTTGTTGTCGGCTTGACTTTCTTTTCTTTGTTCTTTTGTTTTTAGTAGTAACCAATCAATCCTCTTCCTATTCCAATTCCTATTCATGTTTCTGCGATTTGCGTGAATCACAAATAAAACTGAATGCCACACAAACAATAACACATTACATTCCTAGCTGTCAATTTTGACCCTTTCTTTTCCTCTTTCTCACCCATCTTCCATCTTCCCTTCTTTTTTTCTTTCTCCTTCGTTTTCATTTTGCCGAATATTCTCTGCATTTCTTTACGCTAAATTTTCTGTCACGCCGCCTCATCCACTGCGTGCGTAAAAATGTTTCCTAATCTAATTTTAATATTTTATCATCTCATAATAACTATTCCCTCTCTTGGATTTTCTAAAATCAGTGTATTTAATTAGATACTGCTTATTTATCATGTTTTTTTTTCTCTTCCATAGAGTTAATTTTGTATTTAGTCCTAAAGTAGAAAGTGTGTTAAAAGTCCAAAGATTTGACAACACAAGGTTTTGTATTGACCATGTAAACTATAAATTTTCAATCAACACTCAGCCTCAACAAGTAACTCAACAATTAATATGTATTTTTATACTTAAAATTTATAAAATAAAAAATAAGTTTCTTCCTTCAATTAACATTAACTAATATATAAGTTAAAATTAGGGTTTTTCAAAAGGTTGCAAATAAAAGTGGCTAACAATGAAATGAAATAAAGTAATAGTGTTCAACCAAGAATTTATAAAGGATAATTTATTTTTATATGAAATATAAAATGTTTTAGGGTAAATTATTTGGATAGAGAATTTTAAAAGAAATTTAAATTTTAAAAATTTATGATAATAATTTGTTTATTTAAAATTAAAGAATTTAAATTTTATCTAAAAAAATAAATATTTAATTTTATATTTTTTTTAAATTTATATTTTTTTTATAATTTTTATTTGTCTATTTTTAAATATATTTTTTTATTCAATTTTAGGATATTAATTGGACGATTTAATTTAGTTTTAAATTTATACTTGACTTAATTTAAATTCAAACTCAATTAAAAATTAGATTTGATCTACCTAAATTTAATCTAAATTTAAATTTAAATCAACTCAAGTTCAATTTATTTTAAATTTATACTCAACTTAAATCTTAAATCTGATTCAAATTTAATCTAAACTTAATTTAAGACTTATAATCAAATTAATTTGATTCAATAAAACAATTATTCTTATTTTTTTAGTTTTTTTATTTTCTTCCAACAAAATAACTCCCTTCATACTAGTAATTGAATTTATAAATTAATATTATTTAATATATGGAGTTTTGTATAATTTTGTAAAAAATAATATTACTGTACATTAAATAAATATATACGTAAAATAAATGCGTGTATGCAATAGTAATTGTATAACATTAATTAATTAGTATAATATATTTAATGAATATAATAACATTGATTTAATACTTTATTCAATACATACTTAAATATATATACGTTATTCTTAACATTGATTTAATACTTTATTCAATACATACGCTAAATATATATACGTTATTCTCGTTAATAAATATATATTAGCCGTTAAATAGTGATGAATGAATATGTTATATATATATATATATATATATATATATATAATATAGGACCTAACATAGAAATATTTTTATTATTTTGTCAAAAATTATTTTATTTTCTAAATTCTAAAATATTAAATATAAATTTAGTTTTCGAATTTTATCTTATTTATAAATAAATAAAAAAAAAAAAATCTTTATATCACAAGTAAAATTAATTTTGCTTTAATAATTCATAATTGAGTAAACACATTCTAAATCTTTTTATACCTTTTCTAATATATGTTTTAATGTCCACATCATATTTTCACAAAATTAAAAAAATTAAAATAAAAAAATAATATTTAAATTTTATAAAAGCAAATTAATAAAAAAATATAGTGACTATTTTAATAAATAATATATTTTATTTAAAATTATAATCAATTATGCTATATTAATATTTTTATATGTCACATTATCAAAACTTTAATGGCGTTAAATTTTTTAAAAATATATGTTTATATTTTAAAAGAATTAAACTAACATACAAAAATTTAAAAATTTAAAAAATATATGTTTATATTTTAAAAAAACTAAATTAAAATAAAAAAAATTATAACAACAATTTTAATATATTATGCATTTTATAAGAATTAAAAATATATTTTATGACAAAATGAATTAATGTAAAATATCTTATATCTATCTATCTTTACCTTTCATAGTTTTATAGAAAAAATGAAAAAATATTTGGACACACAAATTCAAATTCAAAGAAAAAGAATACCATTTTGTATCATTTTAATTAACTTTTCTTATTATTTTTTATAAATAAAACAATTTAAAATAAATAGACATGTCAGTTATACTTAAAATAAGTTTAGAGATCAAAATAAAAGTAAAAATTATCAAGAGTAAAAAAAAAATTTAGAAACAAAATTAAATGTGTATTTAATAAAAAAATACATAGTAAACAATTTTATATCAGAAAATTTATCTTTCTTAGTCATGTTAATAAAATTGTAATTTAAAAAAGAAAAAAATAGATTCAAAATATATAAAATAAAATCAAGGGTGATGTTAAACTTTTTGTTGGGGAAGTTGAAATTTTTTAATAATTTTTCAAATCAAAATTTTTTATAAATTTTTAAATAATTTTTCAAATCAAAATTTTTTATAAAAAAAAATTTAATACTAAAAATTATAGATTTTTGGAGAAATTTTTTTTTTCAAATAGCTTAGAAACTTTTTCTTTAATGAAAAGAGAATAAATTTATATTTATTTAAAATAAAGTAATTATAAACTGTATATATCCTCAAGATACTCACTAAGTATTTAATAAAAAATTAAGTTAAAGTAATTTTAAATTATTAAATAATTTTATTTTTCAAATTTTTAAAACTTTCTTAAAACACACGTTAATGTGTCAGAAAAAAAAAATCAACAAAAGCCGTAAAATATTTAACAAAATAACTAACTTCTTATACATCCTTCATAATAAAATTAAAGGAACTACAAAAATATTAAAATAATAAGTTTTTTTATAAATTTAAAATTAACTCATATTATGTGTTTAGATTAGAGGTGTAATTTTGGGTTACATAACCCTATCAATTAACTTATATTTTTTTAATCTAATTTCATTTTCTTCTAAATTAGATGATAGATTTTTAATATTAAATTTGAAACCCCACTCCAACTAAATTATTAAATAATAAAAATAATAAGAATATAATTTTATTTAACTGTTTTATTAATTAAATATATATTTTTAAAATATTTAATTATTCAAATATTAAATAATATTATTTTAAAAATAAAAAAATTATAAATTTTAATAAGAATAAATATTTTTAAAAATTTATAGTTCAATGGACTTAACTTAATTCAACCAATCAAGTAATTACATTGAATTAAGTCTAGAAAAATATTGAAAAACTTAATTCAATTAAATCTTAATAGTTTGATTGAATCACATAATAAAATTTAGTCAAATCAACTCAACTTAAACCGTATATTTGAATTATTAGGTTTTAGAAATAGGCACGTTTGAACTAATTATAATGCCCTACCAAACAAGGATTAGGATTTCCTGCATTCAAAATCCAATAACTTTTTTTTGTTTATCATGAAAAATTAAAACATAAAAGGTTAAAAAGTGGTTTTAAGTATTAATTAAAATTAATAAATATAAATATAATAGATTTTTTTATAATATGTTCCAATACAATTTCACTATAATTTGTTTATTCAGAATATATAAATAGTACTGTTGAATAGAAAGTTCACTTTAACATTTAGAGAAGAAATAAAGATTTAAAATTTAAATTAAAGCGCGATGAAAGAATATTTTTAAAAATTATTTTCTTTTTCTTGAAGACAATAAATTGTGATTCATGTTTTTTTTATTCCAATTTTTTTCGAAACCAATTGAATGAATTTATTTTCTGTAAGTTATTATTAAAAGTTATTAATTTTTTGTTTTTATATTTAAATCTTCTTTTAACATTGTAAAAAAAAAAAAAAATCTTAACTACTTATTTAAGTATAATTGTTAATTTGGTTTACTGTTAGTTTGGATAAGAGTATTTAGTTTTCTATTTTTTTTTTTCTTAATTTAAATAATTTTATATCTATTCTTTTTTTTTTTAAATCATCTCTTTAATCTAAATAAAATATCAAAATTTGTATTGTTTGAACTAATAAAATTAACGATTGTATTAAAGTATCGGTTTCTCTTCTTGCATTTTATTTTTTATTTATTATGTTACAACAACTTTAATATAGTTTATTATTTTTCTATCCCTGTCAATTATTTTGGTAGTTGCTATAAATATTCTCTTTATGTATTCTGTTTTCAAACAATTAAATTAATATGATAAAATTATTATATTTTAAACTTTTTTTTTTCTGTAAATTTTATCTAAGAGAATGAAATAAAGATTTATTTCATTTGTTTAGTAATAGGAAAAATTATAGGGAAAAATGAGAAATTTTAAAAATATAATTTTATTTATATAATTAAATTTAATTTTAAATAAAAGTTTTAAAATTTAAAAATAATTTCAGGATTTTTTTTTTCAAATAAATTCGTCATGTAAGGAGTTAGAGGAAAATTAATTTTATTTATATGGGTAATTTGGATTAGTAAAAGATGATAAGTCCGGGTAAATTTTGAAAGAGTTATAAAAGAAAGTTTAAAACCCTTCACTCTTCATTTCTTTCTAAGAGTTTCTTCTCACTATAACCCTTTTCCTTTAAGTCTTTCATATTCTCTTTACAATTTCTCACACTTTTCTTCATCTTCTCCTAGATACAAGTCCACCATTAGAAAGCTCTTGAGAAAGAGAATCATCCCCACCGATTAAAATTTGTTTTGGGTGAGATTTTGGCGCAAAGTTCTATCTTTTTCGTTAGGGTTTGAGACGGGGTATGGGGGTTTTCTTCTCCCTTGCGTTTAAGCTGTTTAGGGGCAGGTTGTGATGCGTTTGAGCTTGTATATAGGTGTTGAGAGAGTTAGTTGGAAGTCAAGGTCACACGTCTGTGTTGTAGTGGAAAGACTCCATAGTTGGATGTAGAAACAAGGTAATGGAAGTTAGAAATCTAACTTATTTTGTGATATCTGTATTTGAATGTTTGAAATGCGTGTTGTATGTTGTTTTTGTTGTGTCTGAATGTGCTTGGAAGCCTGTTTTGGGTGTTGCATTCATGTTTCGCAACTGTAAAGAACTTTTGTATACAGAAAAAAAATCGCTGCACTGAATGAATTTTTCATTGATTTTATTATTTAGTTTGACTTGAAATGTATTATGTATTCATGGAAGTTTTATAGATCTATGTATTATGTGATTTAATGACATGAGGCCTGTGGTACTTCTAGTGAGATGAGATTTTTTCCATTAGACTATTAATATATGAATATTAGTAATGTAGTGTGTATGGATTTTGAAAATATTCATGGCGTATCTAGACCTTAATGATGTTCCAAGTCATGTAGACTAAAACTTCATATAGTGAAGGTCGATGGAGGCTCATTAATTGTTCCAAAAAGGACAATAGGTAAAGTTACCCTGATGCAATATTTGGTTGTGAAATGTTAAAGGATGATCTTGGGTTGAAAAATGCACAAAAGGTCAGTCATGGGAAAGACCCTTGGTCCTTTGATATACCTCAAGTATTAGTTCAGATGTGTGAAATTCATACAGTATTTTGGAAGTCGTCTATCTAATTTTGTGATTGTGCTTAAAGTCTTAGGTAGGCCTTTACACCTATGGTATGATTGGAAATGTTAAGTTGATTGTTTGATTGTTAAGACTAAAATTTTCTACTTAGATTATCGTTCTCTATCTCTTTGTGTTCTCCGTATTCTCCTATTATGATCGTGTTCTTTATATGGAAGCAAATAACAAGTCTATTAAGGAGCCGTTTGTAAATGAAAGATAAAATATTGTAGGTCTTATAAATTATAATAAACTAAATGATAATTTTTTTATAAATTATAAATTAATAATGTATTTTAAATAATACCCTTATGATTACTGTAATAGTAATTAATATTTATATTTGGAATTATTATACTTATAGTATATTTATATGTCAATTAATTAAAAAGTATTTTAATTAATTAAAAAGTAGTAATTAAATTTAATTTATGTTTAATAGTTTTATTTAACTTGCAACATGAATAGGTTATATCAGAGTTAGTTTTATATTTTAAAACATGTTTAAACGGTGAGAAGTAAGTTTAGTTTTAAGAGAGGTTTTGCTTATATATCATTAATAACAATTTTTTTTTTATTTTATTTCTTTTCCCTTTAATGAAAAAGAAATTATCTCTCTTCTATATCTTATGTTTTTTAAAACTTAAATTTTAAGGATTGTATTACACGAATTATCTTCCTCTCTTCAATTTATATTTCCTCTTCTCTTTATCTATATATATGGATTAGGTATTTGAGGTTTTAGAAGAGAGATTTGAAGTTTAACCTTACAATTTTAATCTTATATAATTGACTTTTTTTTTTTAATAATTAAGTAGTTCATGTAATGTTTTATTTTATTATTTCTTTCAACTTTTAATTTCCTTAGGACAAAAGAAAAATTTAAGTAAGGAAAATTATTTCTATATTTTATATATTATATATTTGATTGTGGTTTGAGAGATAAGAAAATAAATTCTACACATGTGGATTTAAAAGTCACCTTAGTTGAAATCTTATTTTGAGTTGCTTTAAAATTCTTTCATATGAAAATTTGATAATCCTTTAGATAGAGACTTGTGATTTGTTGAGTTAAGATTCACCCATAAAGATATGAGTGAGTTCACAAAGGTGTGGGATATGCATTGATATAGAAAATTTACACAAGAGGTATGAGTAAGCTTACAGAGTTTAGGAATAATTTTACCTAATTAGGAAATGTAATCAAAATAAAAGTATCTATAATTAAATTAGTTTTCAAATAAAATAAGAATCAAATTGTAATATAACTTTAGATATTGTATTTAGACTTTACGAATGTTATAATAATAGAAAACAAATAAGATAACACTCAAAACTTAAAAGATATTATGTTATGTGAGTTCTTATTATTTGTTTCGATGTTCCTATTTAAGAATACTATATTTTGATTTATGAATATCATTTAAATTAGATATTCCTACTCAAATGTCATTTTCTTATTTTATATAGCAATTATTACTTATTTAATTTTTTTTATTTAAATAGTTTAAATGTTATATAATTATTGTAGTATTTTATATTTCATAATTTATTTCAATTAAATGAACTATATTGGTTATTAGATCATGTAATTAGATTATTTTGATATGTGATAGAGAAAATATTCAATTTATAAAATGAGATAAGATCAATTATATGATTAATATTAGATATTGTTGAGAGAATAATTATTAAGTCAGGGAATGAATGCTTGATATGCTAATAGTTTAAATTATATATATATATATATATATATATATATATTTTTGAGGGAATAATTATTAAGTTAAGGGAATGAATGCTTGATATGCTAATAGTTTAAATTATATATATATAAAAGATAGTAACTAGTAAAAAAATAAAGGTTCTAGAGGTGAAAAGTCATTACAAATTAGATGAATATATATCATATATAATTTTAAAAAAGGAATATAATTATGAGACAATTCAATGATTATATATATTATGAAATATAATAAAGGTTATTCTTAAATATTTGGTTTTTTTTACAGAGAATGAATATTTTTATTGAAAAATTAATTAAAAAGATTAAGTTAATTCATTTTTATTTTTTTGAGTCAAGTCGTGCTTTCAAAGTACGACTTCATTTGTAAAAGTCATGCTTCATAACACGACTTTAATTAATTTTTTTTCTTCTGAAAATGTACTAGCACGACTTTATTTTATTTTTTAAAATAATTAAAAAAATCGTATTATCAAGCACGACTTCACCCTTTTATTTTATTATTTAATAATTAAATAAGTCATGCTATCAAACACAATTTTACCCCTTTTTTTTATTATTTAATAATTAAATAAGTTCTGCTATCATACACGATTTCATCCTCTTTAAAAAAATAAAACAAAATTGAAGAAGTCATGTTATTAAATACGATTTCACTTTTTTTTTTAAATAAAAAAATCATACTATTAAACACGACTTCACCTTTTAAAAAGAAATTCATTGAAATTGAAGTTGTGGTTATTTTTTTTTTAAATTTATTTTAAATTATTGAAGATAGGTTCTAAGGTTTGTGCGAAGAAAAAAATCAATGATTAATGTATTTAATTGTTGTTTGTAAAAATTTTTATGATTATATAAAATATCCATTTTGAATTCATTTTATATTATTTTATTTTCAATTAATTTATTTATCTTTAATCTCATCCTTTTCAATTTTTTTTAATGATAAATTAAATAGATTAATCATAACTAAAAATGATGAATTAACAAAATTTAAATTCTAACTAAATAAATACAAAAATAGAAGTAAATTTAAAAAAGAAAAAAATTATAAAATAAAATTGTGCTTGATAGCACGACTTCTTTATTAAAAAAAGAGTAAAATCGTACTTGATAGCACGACTTCTTTATTTATTTTATAAATTTAGATTGAGTTGATATGTAAATTTATAAGTCATCTCATTTTATAAAATAATAATTAAAATTTAAAAATATATAATTAATTTATTAATCTATTTTTAAATTTTTAAATATATATATTATTTTTATTTATAATCATTTTATATATTATTTTAATTATTATATTTTAATATTTTTATTTTTTAATAAAAACGAATCATTAGTTAAAAATAAGATTAAATTATATTTTAAAATATATATTAGCTTGAAAAAAAATCATTTTCAATCTTAGAAAATTCTTTTTCAATTTTTTCTTAGTTATCTTCTTTTCAAATCCTAAATTCTAAAATCAAAATAAATAAAGAAATAAAAATATTTTGTTCAAAATGAAATTAAAGAGGTTTGAATTAAAAAAATATATATATACGAGAACTTATAATTTAAATGAAAATTTAAACTATATGTAATAATTTAAAATGAATATTAAAATAAAAAGACATTAATATTTTTGTGGAGTTGCCTTTTTTAGGTGAGGTGTTATGGAGTTCTTACACACCTTCCTATCTGATTCCCACTCACATTAAAAAGTAGTTTCTCTCTGGTCTTTTCATTTCCCAAGGTATGAACTGGCCCTAATGAAAACGACAAACAAAACTCACTTTCTCTTCTAACTCTAATGCATTCGACACTTGGCACCTATCTCACCCCCATATAAAAGGCACCAAACACGAGGATAATTAACCACCAAATCTTAACAATAGATTAACCCAGTCCAATTATGTTATTTGTAGTAATTTATCTGCTATAAGTAATTTCCCAAAGTAGAATTTACATCTTAGGATTGCACATAATGAGACTAACAACGTAAGAAGGATGAAGACCACCTAATTAGACATATATGACCAAATTGAGGTCATGATTTTATCCACAATATTGTACTTAGGTCATTCTCATTTCAATTGCCCATGTCTTATAAACTTTGAGCTGTTGACCTTCTAAGTTTGCCACATGCCCCATCATTCTTTTATTAATATTATTCTATAGTTGGTGGAGCTTTTGAAAATAGGTACTTGACACCTATACTTTCACCAAATTATCTAAATAAATTTAGACCATCTTAGTATATAATTTTATATAATGCAACCTATCCTTTTCTTTCTTTTCCTACTCTTATTCTTTTTCCTTGTCCAACAACTAAAAATATAAGATTTATAAATGAATAAAGACAATGTTTTCCAAGTTTTGAATTTTCTTTCTACCAACAATTATGTTATAACTTTCTATATAAAGTATGCTTCTTTTGTTTGAAAAAAATATATTTCTTTTGTATTTTTGTAACATACACATTTACGTAATTTTAGTATATGAATTTTTTCTGTAATAAACCAAAAATTAATCACTCCACTAAACTCATTCCGATAATTTTAAAAATTATATTTATTTACTCAATTAATAATTTTATTAAAATTATTTATTGAATTATAAGAATAAAGCATACATTTTTATTAAAATTTTGAATTATTATATTAAAATAATTAATTAATAAAATAATTATTATCTTATTTAAAACTTTATATATCAATTGGATAAAATAATTTATATAATAAATATTGAAGAATAATTAATATTCTATAATCTGGACATAATTATATATTTTTTTTTACTATTTTTTAGTTGGAGGTAATTTTTTTTGTTATGGTACAAGCTAAAATGGTTGATATTTGATTTTATTTTTAAAAAATATATAAAGATATGTGATTGCACGCATTAGGTGTGTCTGGTAACAAACTCAAAAATTATTATTATTATTATTATAATTTTAAATTATAATATAAGAATGCAATATATAAAATATTAGAATTATTTTGCATATCATAAAATCAATATATGTAATAACTAAATATATTCAAATTATGTTATAAAAAAAAATTTTTTAGTTAAAACTATATATATTTCAATATTATTAGATAATTATCAATATTATCATATTAATATTTTTCGTAGAAAATTATCTACAATATCGGAACTCGTAATCCAATAATATTTACTAAAAATAAAAAAAATAAAGATAAATTAATATAAATAATTCTTATTTAAATAGTATATATATATATATATATATATATATATATATATAT